>JAZGTK010001583.1:0-38192 GCA_036877625.1 Ambastaia sidthimunki | reverse complement strand
TTGAATATTCCAGGCCTAGAAATGTTAAAATTGTCATATTTCTAGGTTTTCTCTGATTGTGGAAACCCAAAAATAGCACAACTGCATATAAACCTATTGTTGTCTTTGTTTTATTGAAGTGACTCCACCCAGAATTGTGTTTCTGTTACAGGGGAGAATTTCCACTCGTGACAGGCAGGATTACCTTAAGATGCCACTGGGCCGAGGTAGCGTCCGTGAAAGGCCAACACGACAGAACTTTCTGCGGTGAGCAGTACCGTCTGTGCCCGGACCCGCTGTGTGGTTGGCTGGATCTGCACTGGTGTTGGCGCAGTACTTGGTGAAGGCGGAAGGGCCACAGTTGGGGCTCTCAGGACAACACCTGCTTCTCAAACTGCAGACATACTAAAATTAGCATCAGCCACCTGCCACCAAAACCAGTTTCATCCAGTTAGACTTCATGAAATTCACATGCACTGAAGCTGTATGTGACATGGACGAAGAGGCTAAATATGATGAAGACTGACCCCTGATCAGGCCCCACCCCTTCTTCCCATGGCCCCGCCTTCCCCAAAGTCATGTGACAACTTGAGCAGAGGTTCAACAGCACCCGCTCGCTCTCCTGTAGTGAACACCAGTCTGCACGTCCAGCACCAGAACTGTGTGACAGAGCCTGAAGGAAACAGAAAGACGACAGTGTTGTGGCTTTCAAAGCAGCAATGAAAAATAAATCAGCAAGAAAGTGTATTACATGCAATGGGATCCAAACGTCAGAGAGCACTAATAATAATACTTCTACTTTGCATTTTTTATTATATATATTTAGTTTTTTCTACAACTTATTTGATCAGCCTAATGATTTAGTAAGATATTGAACTGAAAAAGTAACATTTATGTTGAAAACTGTTTTAGTGTCTTTCCCTTTTACTTTATTGAAAACATGCTCTTAAACTGACATGGACTAAATAAAGAGTTTTTACAAAACACCTGCAAGCGTGTAACTCACCTGTATGATGTTCAGGTATGTGTGGATGCGGGACACAGGAGCAAACAGCAGTGAAAGCATTTTGAAGTTCTCCTATCAGAGAAAACATGACTAAGCCTAACAGAAAAACTTTGCATGTGAATCCTTTAGAACTTTACCTCAGAACTGAGGTTAACTTTACCTCATAGCCAGACAAACACAGTTAGCGTGTTTAATAGTGTGTGAAAAGGAAGATCTTGCCTGTGAGTTTTGTGGGTTGTGTGTTGATGTAGTGCTGAACTCTGTTGTCAGGATGGTTTCCAAGCCAGATACATATCCAATATACACATCAGAGAAAGATTTCTGTAGAAGAACAAACACACTGTAAATATGTTGTAAGATTTTGTTACTGCCTCATGACGGCTATTATATTACAGCTATAGATATTCTTCACTTTCAGCACTGAACTAATGATTGTTATTATGAGGATTTACATCATTCTGGCCGATGAGGTTGAGAAAAGCGTCTCCGGCCGCACAGCTCCTCTCATCTGTGCTCAGACGTTCCTCCAGGGTGTTTCGAAACAGCAGGTGGCGCTGTAGCATCTGATCAACCTGCTTCACAAACTCATCACTGTTTCAGAAACACAAGAATTTGCATGAGTGATATTGAAAGATGTTAAACAGCGATACTGAATATCTATAATTGTTTGTTCTCACTGCTGTTCAGTTGTGTTGGCTGTTGCAGATTTATATTTCTCATAAAGCTGATTTAAACTGGACACATAGTCCCTTTCGGACCGCAACAGCATCTCCACCACACCTCGCCTCCTGCCTGGCAGAAAGACAGATGAGATGGGAACCACATGTAAATATTGAACAGTTTAAAGATCTGGAGGAGATTTTTACCCCGGTGTAAACAGCTGTGTGTTACGTGGCAGGAAAGAGCATCTGCTCCTAAAATATTAAACAGAAACAAGTTTAAAAAAACTGATTACCCAGAAAATATAATTTACCCACCCTCATGTTCTGACCATATACACACAAAAACTTTTCATAAGTTAGTATCTTAACCTCACCTGTATTCTGTCTGGCCAGCTGCCATACACGCAAACCCTGCAGGTAACAGTTTATAAGAAGAGCTCCGCCCACAGATGAAGGGGGAGGGGCCACTGCAGCATCATCACACTGTTCATTACTGTCATCAACTCCGTTACTACATTCACTGAGACACACACACAGTTTCATTTGATACAAAATGCACTGCAGTAATATGATGAATTATTTGTGTAAATGTGTGTGTGTGTGTGTGTGTGTGTATTTACGTCTCTGTTACGGGATTCTCTGGAGGTTTTCTGTCTTGCGCTTCACAGAGTTGACGAAACTGACCACGAACCTCTTCCAGCTCATCCTGAACACACAACAAACAGCGGAAGCAAAGCATTTCACAAAAATACGTTTGCTGGGTTTCACATTATAAAACAAGTTATACGTTCTGAAACTTGTTTTGATCATTGAAATTGGAACTGAAGTGTCCACAGATGCGTGAGCTGACCTTGAGGGAGCGCACCAGACTCTCCAGGTGGAGAGATCGCTTGTTGCAGCCGTGCCTGGTGTCCTCCAGCTGGTTCTGAAGGTCAGTGTCACCCTGTTGAATCTGATTCAGCTCCAGAAGAGCCCGAGAAAACCCTGCACGCAACTCACACACCATCCCATGCACCTGACAGACACAACATAACAACCACATAACAACAGCTCAGATCAGGATGAAAGCTCAACAGCAAGACTGTATTTATTTATTTACTCTGTTTTCTGTGTGTGTTTGTTACCTTAGAGATCTCTCTCCCCAGGTCTCCCTCATGTGATTTCATTCTCTGTGCAAGAAAACAACACACACACACACACAGGTTTGAAACACTCTCTGCAGACAACAGTCTCTGTGTTTGCTGGTGTACAAATGTGAGGACATAAACAGACCTGTTACAAGAACAAGAACAGGTTAAGATGATAATCATAGCTGATCTGTTTTGTGTTTTTTATCTTTTTGTTACATTTTGTCAGTGAAATTTTGACAGTTAAACCTTAAATCATCTACAGCATGGAGACTAGCTAACAATTCACATAAAAACAGCCTAATAAACATGTTAATGAAATAAAGCAAATAAATGAAAGTGAAATAAAGCAGAAAGATTAGAGTGAGACTTTAGCTTGTGGTAAAGAAAGAAACTTATTATTATTAACTTATAGGCTGTGTGTCAGGCTTGGTCGTGTGTGTTACCCGAAGCTGGTCGCACTGTCAGCGTATCCAGGTGGGGAAATATACCTGCCAAACAGCTCACCCTGTGCAGAACACTTTAAAACTGTTTTATCTCAGTATTTCCTAATCCTTCAATTTCCTTAAATAATCTACAATGCACAAACATTTACAATTACATATGATTAACAATAACATTATTCAGATATGCAGTCAGCTTGAAAACGCATCTACACAGAATAATGCACACAAATGCAGCATTTATCAACACATCTTTACTGCCAATATGACTGAAATGTTAGATTAATTTTTTTTGGTATTATTTTACAAATGTTTATAATATTTATTTGCTCTTATTCTGAAATACAAATCTAAAAATGTCAGAACAGCTCACTTACCAGAAAACAAACTGCAAATTTAAGGTGTTTTTTTCGGTTTAAAGGTTAATCCATTATTCTGACACATTGACGACCTCATGTTTGTGGTTCAGTGTCTCTGGCCGAGCGCGCGTCCGGTCTGACTGCGGGCAGAGACGCAGCACCCGACAGCGGGCGCGTTCATGAGCTCATGCACAGTCAGCAAAAGAGCGATTTCTCTTCACTTAACCTGCATTCATCTCTCTGAGAAACACCAACATGTTTAATTATCCAGCTGATAGTCACAGGTCTGGATGAACACACATACAATAGTATGTGTACCATACAAATACAAGAGAATGATATAAAATGGATAAAACACTTAGTTTATGTATTTATTTGCATGAATGATTTAGCAGAAATGGGGAACTATAACGTATCATGAAACACGGTTTTATTCTAATATTAAAAAATGCATAATAAACACAAAATGTCACAGAAAATCTATCTATCTATCTATCTATCTATCTATCTATCTATCTATCTATCTATCTATCTATCTATCTATCTATCTATCTATCTATCTATCTATCTATCTATCTATCTATGTGAATGAAATACTTGTTAGTATTGTAGTTCTGCATTGAAGTCTATGGAGAACTAGTTAGTGCGCGTATCATTACGTGTTTTGACGCATCTACAATCTGATTGGTCGAATCCTCCAAATAGGTTTTAAAATGTTTGCGCATGCGCAGTGGCGAGCGGAGTGTTCGGTGAGTTAAGATGTTGATTCTTCCGCCAGTTTATAACTGTGGTTGTATGTTATGGTTAATGTTTCGGACAAATAACTGTGTACTGTCAGACATACGTGTATATATTTAGTTTTGCAAGCGGCGGTGTTACTGCATTAGTGAGTTTGTGGGTAATGTTACCCGTCTGCACTGGCTCGTTCACAAATAAACCAATAAACCTTTGACAGGACAACTTAACCAATACAGTTTGACTTACTACGAAAATGAAACGCGTAAAATGTAAATAAACGCGATATCTGTGAGCTGCTGTTATTGTGCTATTACCAAAATGTTGCCCTCATGTAAACGCACCTGTTCCGTATCGACTTAACATTGTTATTAACACCACACAGACGCTAATGCTGCTGTTCATCTCCGCTTATCTTTAACTCTGTTCATCAGGCTGGTTTTATAGATGAAGTTTAATGTTGGCTTGTAAATTAATGTTACATGCTTTCCATTTGTAAGTCATTCAAAGCAACGTAGCATAATGTAATGTGAACACTTAAAGGCAGTGTAGGAAAGTTGTAGGAAATAAATGACTTTTTAATGTTTTTTACATCCTAATAGCAATCACTAAGAAAAACAGTTTAAATATATATATTTTTAAAAAGTATAAAATGTTTGTCCAATCATTGCATTCGGGCTGAATATTATGTCCCACTCGCTGTCAAACTGTATTTGCATAGCTCAGCAGACTTTTGAAGGGGGCGTGGCTTTGAAGAGCTCTGAAGGGAGACGGGATCTTATGCTTTCAAAGTTAGCTTGCTATTGCTAGTCTTTAAGAAACTGTCTATCCTACCATTAACTATTCCACACTACTGACTGACTATTAATCCACACTGATGTCATTTATTATGTGTGTGGCAGACTGAGGCAATGAGGACAAGTGAGTTTGACTCATCAGATGAAGATGATTTCGGTGAGGAAGAAGTTACTCCTCTCCAGATCTCATGGTGAGCAACTCACACACACACACACACACACACACACACACTCACACACACACACACACTCAACAGCTGGAGAAATACACACAGCCTGAGAGGGACTGGAGCTTGTGTTTGTGTTTTGCAGGTTGTCTCTGTCAGTGGTTGAGTGTTCACAGTCTCTTGGTATTTGCTCCTTACCAGGTATGAAAGAACTAAATGAATAAAAGAATTTTAGGTTTAAGACTTTAGGTTTAAGATTTAAGTCTCAGTGTGTGTTTGCTCCATATTTACTTTAGAAGATCTTTTCATTTCAGGATGCAGATATAAAGACATCAGAAGGAACTTGCAGAAAGATGTTGGTGAGCCACCCTGATGCATATATGCATGTTCTGTTAAATATGCGTGTTCTGATGGTTCTGATGTTAAATATGCGTGTTCTGATGGTTCTGATGTTAAATATGCGTGTTCTGATGGTTCTGATGTTAAATATGCGTGTTCTGATGGTTCTGATGTTAAATATGCATGTTCTGATGCATATATGCATGTTCTGATGTTAAATATGCATGTTCTGATGCATATATGCATGTTCTGATGTTAAATATGCATGTTCTGATGGTTCTGGTGTTAAATATGCATGTTCTGATGCATATATGCATGTTCTGATGTTAAATATGCATGTTCTGATGCATATATGCATGTTCTGATGTTAAATATGCATGTTCTGATGGTTCTGGTGTTAAATATGCGTGTTCTGATGCATATATGCATGTTCTGATGTTAAATATGCGTGTTCTGATGGTTCTGATGGTAAATATGCGTGTTCTGATGGTTCTGATGTTAAATATGCGTGTTCTGATGGTAAATATGCGTGTTGTGATGTTATGTAGCTGAGCTGTGTGATCAGGGTGTGGAGGACGTGTTTGTATTCTGTACCAGAGGGGAGCTGGTGAGATACAGAGTGCCCTGTCTGTTAGAGGTTTACTCTCAGCGTGGGCTCAGGGTGCATCACCTCCCCTTCCCAGACGGGGGCGCTCCAGATCTTTCTCAATGCGGCTGTATACTGGAGGAGCTGCAGGACTGCCTGCAGAATGAACGCAGAACTGTCATACAGTCAGTCAGCACACACTCACATTTATAACAGTTCTCATTTAAAACGCCATTCATTCATCTGGATTTTTAATATGGTTTTAGTTCAGGCTGAAACAGTTTCCTGGGCTGCACAGTTTTTAATACAAATAGATGTTTTTATTCAGAGGAGTTTTTATAATTCCATTTCACCATGTATATGACTTTCTTTACTTTGTATTCACCATGAAAATAGTTCTGGTGCTGACATGGCATTAAAAATATCCTTAAAATAATAATTAGGGCAGGCTGTTAATTCACTTAATATCAGGATAACCGAGCAGCTAGTCATGTATTTAAAGAATGAACTTTAAGGAAATTATTTATTTAAGGAATTTAAGGTCTTGGAAAATCTCATCGTTAATCAATAGCTACACGTCAGCCGACCCACCAGCCAATCACTGATTACTGCATGAACTGGATCAATTTAATTCACTTTAAGTTGAGGTTAATGTTAATAGAATAATAGAAAGAGCACAATTATTGAGTAATTCTCTGTCTATTGGATCATGGTGACCTGAGATTTAACCTGCAAACTGTCTTATCTGCTGGTATTAGACCTGTGAGATGTCACATGAGATGGTACACAGGGGGTGAATACACCATTCAAATAGATTAAAAACAAGATTATCATTTATACTGAGATTTTAAAACCAGAGTGTGATCAGAAAGCAATATCTTCTTATGCTTCTATTACGAGCTTTGGGAGCGACTGCTAGTTTAGTTCTTAAACAGT
Source organism: Ambastaia sidthimunki (assembly GCA_036877625.1). Lineage (NCBI taxonomy): Eukaryota > Metazoa > Chordata > Actinopteri > Cypriniformes > Botiidae > Ambastaia > Ambastaia sidthimunki. Next base: position 31,056 of record JAZGTK010001583.1, on the reverse strand, counting down.
AGCCAGCTTACCATTGTGATATCATTTGATGTGATATAAGATCATAAAGACATTAAGTCTGCAGTTTTTCAAGTCAGATTTGATGTGTGCTGTTTTTTTCACAGTTGTTATGGAGGTCTGGGGCGATCAGGATTAGGCAAGTATCAAACAGAGTGATGTCATGATGTTCAGAGATTAATCAGAGTTGAATTCATAAATGTCCTGTCGTTATAGTTGCTGCGTGTTTGCTGCTGCATCTCTCTGTCTCCATGACGCCCAGTAAAGCTTTGGACATCCTGCGGGAACTGAGAGGGGGCGGAGCCATTCAGACCGTCAAGGTGAGAAGCATCGCATCACTTCCTAAACCTGCCCCCCCCCCCCATGTGTTACTAATGAGTCATCACTCTCTCTTATAGCAATACAACTTCCTGCATGAGTTTCGAGAAAAGTTTGAAGCGTATCAAGAGACCAAAGAGGCTCTTTCAGAGAGATCTGTGTCCAGATGATCCATCAGCCCTTCAGGTGACGGGACGAGCAGAAAACATTGATCAGTGTCTTTTCTCTGGGATTTTCTTTCATCATCATCATGATGCGTTTGTTTCTTTTCTGGTGGCACTTTAAAAAAATCTGTATTTGTAAATGTTGATCTAATGAGCTTAATATATAGCGCTAACTTTGCAATTAAAAGAAACCTGTTCACTTATGTTCGTTTAAACGATTACTGCAGACTTAAACTAATCTTGTACCTTTTAATTCAACAATCGGAATTATTGTTTCAATTACATTAAATTTATGATGTGAATTAAGCTATTTTAATGCTGTTTTTATCACTAAACTGCTAGTAGAGAAACCTTAAACCTTATCTTAGCACATTTGAAAATGGTTGTGTGGTTTTAAAAGTGTGAAAACATGCTTTTCTCTTCACTTGAGGTTTTGGTAACACAGTTTAATTTTGATTTTAACAATTAGGAAGTGAAATATAATGGGTGGATGTAAGCTGGAGGTGTTTTGAGCTGTTGTGGGAACGGTTAGAAGTCCTTCACAGCTATAACAAATGCGACCATATGCACAAGATGAAACTGCTAAAATGATCAAACTAAAGCTGCAGGATTCTTTAATAACCATTTTAATATAGCATTTAATAGAAATCATTAATGTAAAACTGTAATATTCTTTATAGTTTGATATAATACCAGTATAATACCATGTCCTTGAAAAGAATCTTTAAAAAAATGTTTTAATGTTTTGTAAGATTTATCTATAGGAACCAAAGTCAGATCTAAAATGACAATTAAATGCTAAATAAGCTGTAGAAAAATGCCAATAACAATGTATTAAATGGTTCTTGCATTTAATTTATAATGATGAATTTATGAAATGACACTTGAGAACTGGGAATACACAGGATTTAAATGAATTTCATCAATCAGGGTGTAGAAGTGAAATTTATTCTGTAATTTCCACACATTTCCTATACGAGGAAACCAAACCCTGACTTCATTTTTTGCAACCTGTATTACAGCCAAATGGGATCATTTAGTTACAGAGAAAACAGGACTTACAAATGACTAGAAAGGAAAAGATCAGTGTATTTAGATGATGCTATAGCATCATGAGCATGTGCCACGAGAGGTCTGTTACAGGGACTTTATTGTGAACGTAAAAGCAATATTACAAGCAAAACAACCATGTAATACAGTCCTAGAGAGACATTAACATTCAAAAACACAAATCGGGCTGGAATCACACAAATTACTAAGCAGGGGAAAAATCTAAATGTGAAATAAAAATACATTGTTCTGGATGTTGATGGTACAGATTGGTGATTTGGAATAATGAGGTGAGGATTCAAACTCTACAGCATAACCTCAAGCCTGAAGCTTCTGTCCATGATTACTGGTAAACTGAAAGACAGTCTTGGCACACTAAGATCCTGCCAACATTAAACTGACTCTACAGCAAGTGAAGTCCTCACTCTCCTCTATTCAACAACACAACCAATGAAGTAAACAAAACACAATGAGAAAACACTGATGCAACTCAAATACAAAATGCACAAAAAAGAAATAAACCTGGAAACATGAAGTATCTGTAAGTGTTCTGCACACTGAAAGCATCAGTTCTGTTACAAACCAACACGTTTTTAATTAATGGCTGTGTCACTGAAATAAAGAACCATACATGAGCTTAAAAAATGAGGACAAAATCAGCTTGATTCTGAAGAACAAACTAAAGAACTGACCGAGCTACAAATAATATATTCAATATAAAACAAATCTGAAGTCTGTAAAAATGCTACCAGCAAGATCTTTATTTTGTCCTACAGTTTGAAAACTTAAAATCTCTGCATGTCACCATTAATGTTTTAGTTGTTAAGCTTGTGCCTCTGGACACGATCTGCTCAGCGTTTCATGTTCTGATGCTTTCAGTGTGGAACACGTTTAGCGTTGGTGCGGCACGCGTGTATGTATGTATAGTGTATAAGCATAAACGGGTCGGTAATCACTGTGTGTGTGGTTCTGGAGTTATCCTGAATTGCTCTTGGCCGATGAGGAGTAAATAAAAGTCCATGTTCATTTGAAACAGCCGAGCAGAACTGAGAGAGATGGCAAGTCCAAATTCAGCTCCATTTGAGTTTGAAAGCAGAGCATCCCAAACCCTTTCACACACACTTCCAAAGCAGCTGAATCTGGATTAGGAGCTCACCAAAACATAGATCATCCTACAGAAACAACAGACAGATAATAAGCACAGCTAATATTTAAACAATTCATAGCCAAAGATAGGAAGTAATGCTTAACAGCAAAACTCGGTACGTACCCATAAAGATAGTAGAAGAAGGAGAGGAGGTAGAAAGCCAGTTTGCACCAGCCCTCCTTCTGACAGTATGCCAGAATATCTGCATTCATTATAGTTGTGGGATCATAGAGTCCAGGTCCACTCATCACAGGACGACTCGTGTACCTGCAGACACACACAAACCTGCTAATGAACTCTGATCAACACACAGAGCAGAACAATCACTCATTAACTCTGGAGACCTTCACACCAGCTTAATGTATCTGTAAGCTGAATGTAATAAAGATTTTCATCATCAGTATATTGTGAATATCTGATATATAGTCAAGCACTAGCATTTATCTGTTACTGGTTTAGGTCTCACCCACCTCCAGACGTGATAGGCCAGCAGAGGCATGTTGAGTCCCAGCGTGAGCCATTCTGCAGCACACAGAAACATCACACAGAAGAACACGTGGATGAGGTACTCCGGCAGAACCAGCTGAGGAACCCACAGAGCACACGGTCAGAAGACACACACACACACACACACACACAGTCTGGTGTCTTATGTGAGAAAGTCACAGTCTCTCTCTGAGGCTATTCGTTCTCGTCGTGTTTAAGTAAATGGCAAATTTAACTAAGTTGTACATTGTTGTGTTAGTTAACTGAAAAGACATTTGTAAACAGAGACTGTTGCTGATCTCAAGCTGGATTCTGGTACATTCAGAGCCAGCTCGACCCTTTTTATATTTTTCACCCTGTCAACTGTCTTTAAACCAATCAGAGGAAAAATGTTTATAAAATACAAAAGCAACATTCACTGCAGATGATTAAACCTCAGCAGAACAGTGAAAGAAAAACAGGAGTCTGCGTGCAGTCAACAGCTAACCAGTCATAAACTCTCACTTACCGGGTTTAATGTGTTACACTGGTCTATAGGATTCTTATAATCAGTCTTCAGCTCATCAAATGCAATTATCTGGAGGAAAATGTGTAAAAACATGATCACTTCCTACATTATCATATGACAGTATTGGCACAGAAATATGATTGTACACTAAATATGTTCTTTTAAATTTTTAAAACATGTTAATGGCAAAAGCCACAATGCAGCAGCCAAAACGGAACACAAGCTTTGTGACCACAAACGAACCAAACATACGATGCAATGCTGACGTCTAGGGCCCGAAAGATGACATGCAATCCCGTGCACGCCAGACACACTTAACCATGTTAGTTGTTTATTAGCTTTTTACTTCTGTGGTTTTAACCCGCACTTTAGATTTACAATCACTGATCTGTGAAACACGGGAGCGCGCATGTGAGCATCAACAGCCAGCGCTTACCAACACACTGCAGTAACAAGCACACCCACAATAGCGTGCATTCAACCTGGTTAACCTAGTTATTAATGTAAATGCACGAATAGTTAAAATGAAAACTAGCGGCGATTATAATAACGGGTGTCAACAGCTCGCGCTGCTGCCATTCATTCGTCTCGCGCTCCGCGTCATGCTGAACAAATGTCACCGCAACCGGATATCCGGTCGCTCGAAACAACGTCGCGTTATTTCAGATTCATGATCGAAACACTTACGTGCCAAATGGCGAAGAAAATAAGCGCCGCCGTCAGCAGCAGCGCCAGCATATAACAAAAGGCCGCGAATGTGAACGCCATTTCTCTCCACACCGACCACTGTGACGTCAACACAGCTGCGAGTCACGTGAGCGGAGCAAAGGTCACGTGGCGATTTAAAGATCGCGAGATTTGAGTTTTAACCACGATTAAAAACAACAAAAACACGAAAATGAGCCAGTTTTAAAAACAGTTATAATATATATTATAATACATTTCAGTACATTTCAGTATTTAGAATTTAGAAAATAAAGTAATAAGGATACACATTCAGTTTTTCTGAATGTCACTGTTGTATCTGACATTATACAAATCTCTTAAACTCTTTTCATCTGGACTCCTGCTGTCATGTTTGCTGTGATTTGTGTTTCTCACATATCAGTTTTTTAAATATTTATGTAGATTTCGATAATTATTAGTTTTACCTCCAGAGATTGAAGTTAATCAGTGTCATTCTAGTCAAACACACAGTCAAATTTTAAAAGGAAAAACACTTCTGTTTATTTATTTAAAACAGACAAATGTATTGAGACACATATTACACAAATGTTAATCACTGTCGGTTCAAAGAGAGAACTTCACTTATAAATGTTAAGGAAAAAGCATCTAATTCAGTCATTTAAAAAAATCAAACATATGTTAAACACATACATAGTTCACCATTGTATGGGGCGTATTGTGACGTCCACATTATATAAACCACCAATCAGTTCAATAGGAAACAGCACAAATCACAGGTGTCACAGGATCTACTGATGTACAGAAATGAAGCATAAGTGAGCCCGACCCACTTTACATGTTACTCTGAAAGATCTGCAGAGGCATTACTTATCAAAACCAATCACTTCCTTCAACTGTTCATATTCTCTCTGTGAAGATGTACACATTACAAATAATTCCAGTGTTTACATTTTGCCAATAGAAAGACTGTTTTGATATAAATATGGAAACAGTGATGCTTTGCATAAACTCAAGAATTGTGAAACTGGCCAGAGTTAAAGGGCAATGAGAGAGAGAGAGAGTCGATTAGGATAACAAACAGGAATCTTTACTAAGAGACTGTGGTAGATTTATACAACAACACATCTCTGCTGTGGTAAACATTTTCAAAGTCGTGGGCAGTTGAGTTTGTGCTTGAGGACATAAGGGTGACACTGGGTATTTCCCAAAACAAAGCATCAGGAAAAACTGTTCCACAACTTACACCCAATTAACCTCACAAGAGACATTCTAGTATTTTAGTGGTGATTTGTCTAGCTGTGAGCACAGATATTTTTTAAAAAGGCAAAACAATTATTACACGACATTTGAGACAACAGGCTTAAATCAATAATCAAACACTCTCTCCCAAAACATATTAAGACTCAAGACCCCTTCACCTCCCACCGCTCAAAAAATATCCAAATGAATGATCAAAACTCTCCAAATTACAGGAAGAACGTTACGTTACAAAGGAAGAGGATGTTTGGCCCTTCTTATATTCTAGCTTCTAATCAAGTGGTTTTACAAAACTGGAAAAAGTACATGAGTACAGTATACATACATAATGTACATTAAAGCAGACGTACATTATAGCATTTTGGAACTTTTGCCTGTTGCCATGCCAATAACCTTGAAAGAAAGCTGATATGAGTTCAGCTAAAATCACAGAATGACACACAACTATCACAGCAGCAGGAATTGGTCACATGTGCAGGGCAGCAAATATTTCAGAAAATATTTTTTAGAAATTTTTAGAAATCTAAAGGTTTTAGAAATCCAAGTAAAAAAGTCCAATAAGAATTTGGAATGAAAAATCATATTCTCCTTTTTTTTGGACCTTCTGTGATCTTATGGAACTGGTTCAGGCAGGTTTAGCGTTCGGGCAGAAGCATTCAGACACACACACAGACAGTATCAGATGGACTATGGAATCTCTCCTTTAGGAGGTGATGGTCCTTTTAGGCCTCTTCAAACATCAGTTAACGCTTGTTTGGCTCCTTCTTAGCGGAAGAAGCCCAGTTTCTCCCTGAGCCACTCCTCTGTCAGATCCTCAGTGTTCCTGATCTCAAACACCTGAGACAAAACACAGACAAAAGATTAAATAAACACTTCATTAAAAACATTCCTGCTATTCACTCTGAGTCCACAAACATACAGAACAATGTTTAAAGTGCAGAAGAGCCAAAGTAATTAAACCTAATTGGACGATAAGCCCATAAATGATTATAATTTGTGTATATTAAACTTGAATAGAAACTTTAACTAAACTAGGAGATTTTTAATTCTACACACATTTATTCTTGAGCACTTCTGGCATTACCCTTAAATCAAGTGTTACATTAGATACAAAACTTCCCCTAATGAGTGGCCATCAAAAAATCAATGTGTGTGTGTATGTTTGTGTGTGTGTCTGTATGTGTGTGTCAGGGAACTCACCTTGGTCAACTGAACCGTCTGCACCAGTTTGTTTTTGCTCCCAGCATACATCATCTGCTGCTCAGGTTTGCATCCTGGGAAATAAAGTTTTATTTTAGAGGCTAGGCACTGATTTATATGGTGTGTGTATGTTTAGGGTTAATAGTTAATGATTATTAAATGTGTGTAGTTGTATTTTTTTACCAACAGGACTAGAGAAGATGAAACACAGGGGGTAAGACACTCTTCCATCATCATGCTGGTACTTGTAGCTGTAAACTACAAATGTGTCACTGGTTAAGGAATTCTGGGAAATGTATTTCACCACAACTCTTCACACAGTATCACTTGATTTTTCAATGTTACATGGACAACAGGACGTTACTTTAAAAGTCTCACACGTTCCTAAAGTGTACATCAGGTACAGCAGAAGAGTGAGTTTGGATTTGAAGGATATCTGGGCTGTCTTTCAGGCAGCTCATTCTTCAGATCCTCAGGGGAGATGTCCTACAGAGAGAATTCAAACTCTGCTTCATCTGAGAAAGCATGAAATCCACTGGAAAGCTGATCATCAGCCAGAATTCAGTCAGTAACAGTGATTGTGTGAAACTTTTCACAGGCAGTGTGTTAAAATACCTCATGCTCCTCGTCCAGAATCACCAGCTGTTTGTCTTTATCAATCTTCACTGTAACCAGAGGAGAAATAAGCACGTCAGCACCTAACCCTCTCATTATATGAGATATGGATGCATATGGAAGAGATTGTCAGTTTAGCTCACTGATAATGGCAGCGTTGTTAGTTTCCTTTCTAAAGCGGAAATCCCTCAACTTCTTCACCAGATCTTCATCCACCTCACACACAACTAAAGACTCACTCTGAAACAAACACATATAATATTCATACCTTAAAAACTCCCAATTCATGTCTTTTTAAATGTTCAATAAGAATATTGTGCAACTGTTAAAGCAATGTGCTGAACAGCTGTTTTACCAGCATTACAGTTAATGCCACATGTCCTGTGTAACTGTTATCATCACAAAACAATCACAGACTCATGCACGGCGATAACCAGCGTGTGTCAATCACATCAGATGAACAGATCTGACCCATCATCGTCTCTATCAGGAGAAACGTCACGTTATTTCGCAGCAGATGTGAACAAACGTGTTTGGGCGGCGGAATGCAAAGAATCTGTCAACCTTTGTTTCATTGTTACAGCTCTGACTTCCCTTCTGATTTAATGACATTATCCAAAACACACTGTCCAGCATTTGCTTGCAGTGTGAGCACGCTCGTGTCCGCAACAGGAAATGAGGAAACCTCCATCATATCACAATTCAGTGTCATTTCAGCGTCGGGATGAAACAGCTGCATGCGTCGCTGCATTGTGATGAACTTCATGGAGGTTTTTACACACGCATCTAACACAAAAGCTGGGCGGAACCGCAACAGGGCTCTGAAAACACACCCCAGCTAACACACACACATCAGACGCCCCTCAAGCGCACTTCATGATTAAGACAAGCCCCTCCAGACCACACAGACGTGTATGTGTTGTTATTCATCTCAGCTGGTCTCAATACTCACCATTTTACGCGGAGCAGACGGCGGCGCGCGCTCAGCACTGCAGCACTTCTCCCGTGCCGCGTCTCGTGACGCGCGCTCGACCAATCAGAGCGCCGGGATTTGCATGACGGACTGTTCCAGGATCAGCTGGATTCCCCCGCAGAAAGACGAGTTCAGGCTGATCCCAGAACAGCAGATGAACGCAACAAATGGGAAAGATTATTGGAGAACTGTCGGATGCAGCTGTGTCTGTCCATCCCTGCGGCGCTGGCTGCTACATTATTATTAATGTTGTTGTTATTATTAACGACAATAATCATATTGTACTATTATTATTAAAATAATATATACTATTAATAATAAAATACTACTATTATTTACAGTAATTAAATGTAGCTTGCGGTAATGAAGCTACTTTGTAATGTTTATTTAATGCAAAATTAATAAGTGTAACTTCTCTGGAGTTTGAGAGCGGACTATCACTAACACTATCAGAGGATTGACACTTGGCAATCTGTCACTAACACTCGCAAAACAAGTAAAGTTTAGAAATCAAACAGCTGTCAGTGTGAATGTGATTCATTCTGTTTTGGTTGTTTTATTTTAAGCATCTCGGGGTTGGAAACGCCCACTCGTCGCAGTGACCTCCGCGCATGCGCAGAAGCTCGGGCCTATCCCAGTGATGACACGCCCACGTTGAGTGCGTGCGCGTGCACAGCGCTGTTATCTGATGTATAAACACAGAGGATCGTTCAGTGCGCGTCAATACATCAGATCGGGTCCGATCCACGTTGTTTAATGCTCACAGCGTGTTAAACACGCTCATTTGTCACATCACTTCCTCGTCGAGTTCAGTAATTCCGACTTTCGGGTCTGTTCGGGCGACGGGAGCTGGTATCGTTCAGAAGACCGAATCTCTGGCCCTGATCCAGTCAAGGTTCTGATGACAACAGTATTACTAACTTTACACTCAAATACAGTAGTGTTTATATCGGTGCTGGTCCAACTCTAACACAGATTAATGTATGTGTGTATGCTGCCTGATTTAATCTATAACCCACTTTAACTTTTTTAAAACAGTGTTTAAACTCATTTGTGTTATAAATTAGATTCATTTCTGTATCATTACTTGTTTTAAAAGGTCATTGTTTATTTCTCTTACAGACCATGGCAGAATTTTCGGTAAGTTATAAACTGTTTTATGATTAAGTAGTTTTAGTGTATTTATTTCTGTTATTCAAAAATGAACTTTACGTTATATATTAACAACTTTACACATTACTGTACTTTTGGACAGTATTCAACACACAACACGTAATAATATTATTAAGTAATAATATAGAGAACGTACAATAGGCTTCAAAAATCTGAGACCACATGCTTCTGTTTTGCATATTTCTAATGTAACTTTTATTTGACTAATTTTTTCAATACAGTATCACTGATTGAAAAACCAAGAAATATTGCAGGCTTTAATAAAAAAAACTTTATTTATTAATGTGGTCTCAGACTTTCGGACCCCAGTGTATGTTATGTTTAGTGCTTGACATTGTAAAGATAATAACAGACATAAGAACTCGCTCTCATCTGGTGTCTTGTTTTCTGAGATGATTACTGCATCTTCTTGCTGTAGCTTGCTGATGCAATCCTGGACGATGTTCCTAGTGAAGCATCAAAAACTAAACACACCAATCCATCAGCTCCTGGAAATGGTGCTCCACCCCCCAGTAATCCTGGCTGGCCTGGTGCGGCCCCTGGTGGCCCTCAGTTCCCATCCTCAGTAGGCCCTGCCCAACCATCAGCCCCTTCTGGCTTCCCCCAGGCTAGGCCATCTGCCCCTGGTCCCTTTCCCCCTGGTCCAGGAGCCCCGGGCCAGTACCCTGGAGCCCCAGCTGCCCCAGGTGGATACCCCCCAGGTCCGGGTGTTCCTGGACAGTTTCCCCTCAACCCTACAGCTCCAGGACAGTTTCCCCCCAACCCTGCAGCTCCAGGACAGTTTCCCCCCAACCCTGCAGCTCCAGGACAGTTTCCCCCCAACCCTGCCGCTCCAGGACAGTTTCCCCCCAACCCTGCCGCTCCAGGACAGTTTCCCCCCAACCCTGCCGCACCAGGACAGTTTCCCGCCATGCCAGGTCAGTTTCCACCAGGTGGTGCACCTGTGCCATACTCTGTTCCTGGACAGTTTCCCACACCTGGAGCTCCACAAGGCCCATACCCAAATGTGCCTTACCCACCAGGTCCTGCTGGGCCTGGCATGTATGGTCCAGGGGGCCCTGGTGCCTTTCCCCCAGATGGAGGCCCAGGATATGGAGGAGGAGCATTTCCACCCATACCCCCAGGGTCTTGGGGTCCACCTGGAGGTGGTTTTCCTCCCCAGCCTGGCCCACCCGGAGGCTACGGTCCTGGGCCCATGGGACCATATGGTGGACCTGCTGCCCCTGGTGGAATGCTGGTGAGCAAAAATGAATATATTAGAGTATATAAAATGATTTGCATGTGTGTGTCTGTATACTGTCTGTTTGATGGACTTGCTGGGGTGTGATGTTTCTGCTCTAATCTGCTGGTGTTTGTATCAGAGTACTGATGAGATAAGAGCTGCTTTCAGGGTTGTTCTCTTGGGTTGCTGGTTAATATTGTTTCTGGCTGGGGTCTCTTCCTGCCTGGTACCGCTGGATCAGGTCTTCAGTTCATGTGCCTCTCATGCAGATCTCAAAAGATCCTCTTCTTGTTTTTCAGCCCCCACATAGACCGCCATATTTTTGAACACAATGAACAGCTCAGCCAATCACAGAAGGAGGACAGCACTGCAGTCATCACAGAGACCCCAGTTAACATCCAATCAGAGCACGTGTTCTGGAGATATAACACCTAGCTCATGCTAAACAATTTGCATATCACCTTTGCAATTAAATGCACATATTTTATGTAGTTAAGCTACCAATCTAAAGTACACACGATTATTATTATATATTGAAAATTGTTTTTATTGTGTTATTGCTTATAAAAGGGGGAAATAATTAATGTATTTTGTGTTTATTCCAACCAACAGATGATTATTGTAATTAAAGTTGTTTTATGTGCTCAATTTATTGTTTGTCAGATTCTGTCTGACAAAACTGGTTTTATTATCAAATATAATCTAATTCTCAAAAGCAGGTTGTAATTTTACATTATTACAGTTTACATTTTTTTTGTTGCCTTACATAATAGTCAATAAACACAAACTTTATAATAGTTAACATGAATATTTATAATTTACAGGCATCCAGTCATGAATGAATATTCATATGTTGAGAGTTTTGTGCATGTTTGTGCATGAATAGCGTGTTAGTTTGTGTTGAGTCATCTCAAACGTTTGATTCACAGAAGGGAATAATGAGTCAGTGGGTGGGGTTTGGAATCAGGGAAAGGCAGTTTATGAGATTTGTCACAATGTTGCCATGGTGATGTTGTTTATAAACTGAGTAATGTCATGGGTTAGTTTTCAGGCGGTTTAGTCACATGGTTTCTGACATGGCTTTAATTACACTGTGAGAAAGAAAGTGGGTTTTATAAATTCAGTGTTACGCCACATGTTGACAAAATGTGAGGCTGTTTCTTCATTGCTGTCTCGTCTGTATGTTTCAACAATGTTTTTCTCATAAAAGTACTTTATCAGTTTCTTTTTGCCCTGGTTGGGAAACTCTTTTAGATTAGTTTGTTTTGTAATTTCAGCAACTGCAGTCTCTGTTTAATGTCAGGGAGGGTTTGGGTTATTTTGTCCGCTATGGAAAAGCCAGAAATGGAATTTTATGATGAGAAATGGAAGAAACTCAGAGACATCATGGGAAAAGTTACTACCAGTCAATGAGACCTGTTCTGTGTTTTAACACAGAGTGCAAAAGCTTTCAGCTCTGTAATAGCGGCTCATTCAACATCAAGAAACAAACTTAAAGTGCAAACACAGTATATACTTTTGTGTTAGCTGTGATGCATGAAAAAATCAAAGGGCACATTAGAGGAAATAAATATCGGGACATAAGCTGGGGGTGAAAAGGGTTTTTAGATTTAAATGTTGTAATATGTAAGAGTTTTTGTCTTGTGTTCATAGTGATGTTATATAATGATATTTTATGTTGTGGTTTATCAGGTTTAGCAGCTGCAGGTGTAAGTTGTTTTGCTCATTATCTACTTTAAAATATACCGTAACAGTATTGAACTGTATTGATTGAGATATTTTGTTACATATATTTTACTGCTTCACCTGGCAAATAAATAAAAAGTTTGTAAATATGTTTGTGTTGCAGCCAGTCCCGTATGATCTTCCTCTGCATGCTGGGATAATGCCACGACTCGTCCTCACTATAGTGGGTGAGCCCGTACCCGGAGCAGACAGGTGAAACACACACTTAACACTAACACAGACAATAACAAATTCATAGTCAGTGAAAAGTGATGCTTAACCTTCAGAAAATGTTAATCACCAACTTCAAGAAGTCAAACTGCATTTTATATGAGCTGTTTTCATTTCCATGTGGGGTTTACAATTTTGGCAGCCCTGTTATCAGGGGTCAAAAGAAACTAAATGTTAGTTTGTGGTTATTTTTCATCTGACAGATGCTTTTATCTACAATCAGTTAATGATACATTTTGTTAATTTTTGAGAGCCAACATTTAAAAACAACCTTACAGTTTTTTGTAGCAGGGGAAAGTTACACTAACAGCAATTATTACAATATATACAATACAGTCAAAAAGGTCAAACAGAGGTGAAGCAGATCAAAATCTACAATTTAAATTTGATGGAAAGCCTCATTTTGTTTTTGTCTTTGCTTTGATCAGGTTTAATGTAGATTTTATGAGGGGCAGTGATGTGGTTTTCCATTTTAACCCACGTTTCCATGAGCACACTATTGTTCGCAACTCGCTTCTCGGGGGCTTCTGGGGTCCTGAGGAGAGGGAGGGGGGATTACCCTTTGTGCAGGGCAGACAGTTTGAGGTACGGCCTTCTGACTTTCCTCTGAGAGATCGCTTCAGTCATCACAGTGTCAGATCACGTTACTAAAAGTGTGTTTGTATGTGCAGCTGAAGATCCTGGTGGAGACAGACGGGTTTAAGGTGGCCGTGGACGGTGTTCATCTGCTGGAGTACGAGCACAGAACGGGTGGGATGGAGGACGTCAATCGGCTGCACATAGCTGGAGACGTCATTCTGTTTAGTGCTGCCCCCAGTATGATCTAAAACACATGGGGGGACTGGAAAGGGCAACGTGGGTGTGATGCATTAAATCACAGTTGTTTGATCTCACAAAAAGTGGAAAAGATAAACAGAAATTTCTAGCCAATTGCAACACCCTGCAAACACACACACACACACTGCAGATGTTTTTACCGCCTGTATTTCCAGTGCAGATTCACTGATAGTTGTTTTCAGTAAAACACATAATCATTACATGATCAAAATAAATGTTCAGTCATGAAGAGTATCTGAGCCCTCAACAGAAGCCCAGTTTTGCTGATATGTCTTTTCAGCCTTACAATAAATATTTTTTCTTATGCTCATAAATTTTAAAACTCAATACATTCATTACATGCTAGTTAATATATTGCATGCATACCACAATATGACAAATTTTGTAAAAACTATATTTATATTCACTGTGTGCATTTGAGGTCATAAATAATTATTTAGGAATTTTTAAAAATAATAATTATTTTGAATAAGATCTTGCTGTTATAATGATTGTAATAAAACAAGAACACAATCAGAAAGTCAATAATGCTGTCAGAATAAATGATGGAATACCCCAATTGAAAATGTGCTGGTTGGGTTTGTAGTCTGTTCAATACCTAATATCAGTTTGCACACTCACACTACCCTCTCAAAGTTTGTACTCTGTCATACTTTTGATACCACACGGCCCCTTTTTGTGAACTATTCACATTTGTGTTCAGATATTAGTAGGTATGGCTTCATACATTTTTAAAGTGCTGATGCACATATAACTGAAAAACCAAACTGTACACCTGTAGTAGTATAAATAAGTGAATTGAGACACGGCTTAAAAACAGCCTTAGGAAAATCTCACTGTTACTATTACAAATCAAACCACGGTGTGTGATAATCTAGTTATATATAGTTATATTTGTTTTCAGGTATCTTGTTATGTGTTCATACATAAATCTATTAACATAAATCCTCATCATATTTAATGACCTGTTATTATAAAGCTTAATTAAGACACGATGCAATGAAGCAGTTGTGTGAAATGAGAGATTTCAGTTCTTTTAAAAATGTTTAATTTGTTGTTTGACATGTATATATGTATATATTGCTCCCCCTGGCTGTATGTGTAGTTTTTAAAGCTATGAGGGTCTTGTTCCGGTGGGCTCCGGCAGGGGGCGCTGCGGGGCGTCAGTGTCCGGCAGCATTAGAGGAAGAAGGCGGGTCTCCGCACGCGTCTGCGTTTCTGCTGCTCGAGAAGAAGAAAAGTGAAACTTTTCCGACACCATGAACGGATCCGCACACAGCGAACCGAAGGTCACAGAGATCAGACTGAAGAGAGGTCCGGCTGGTAAGTTTGTTCCGTTCAGAGGCTGCAGTGCTGGACCCGCTTAAACTGAGTTCAGCCCGGCGGTCCGTCGCTCCGGCCCGGTTCTGCGGTACAAATGACATAACGGTCCCCTGGATCCTAACAACGGCTTTGAGCCTGAACTAACATTAATATATGAGGATGCACACGAGTCCTTTGTGCTGTTGCTGTGACAGAGAAAGTTCGGCCGAATCAGAACCGGGACCGACACCAGAGTCACGTTTTCAAATGATCCCAGACACATTTTGCTGGGCTGTTATGGGGGTCCTGCTGTAGTGGTGGGTTTGGTTCCGGTCCATTCTGAGAGCTGCGTGTTGACTTTGATTTACTCGTTATATAACGTGTGTGTGACCTCTGCTCGGCCCTTTGACTGGCTGTTATTATACAGCTCCTGCGTGCACTTTAATCTCTGATTAAACTAATACAATAATACACACATCAGAAACACTGAGTCACACCAAACCGAGGACTGATACAGAACCTCCTCTCATAACACTCATATTCTCAACACTGCTCACTTTATTATCTCCTGTATAAGGTGTGTTGATATCTACATTTTTTTACTGATAGTGACATTAACATAGACATGAGCAAAGCTCAGTTTACATTTAAATAAAACACTTTTATCCAAAGTGACTTACAGTGCATTTACGGTATACAGTATTTTATCAGTATGTGTGTTATCTGGGTATCGAACCCACAACCTTTGTGTTGCTGACACATTTTAACAACAGGTTAAATCGTGTAAGTTGTAAGTCAGGTGTGTGTGTGTGTCTCAGGTCTGGGGTTTAATATAGTGGGTGGAGTGGACCAGCAGTATATCATAAATGACAGCGGAATCTATGTGGCCAAAATCAAGGAAAACGGAGCGGCTGCGGTGGACGGACGTCTGCAGGAGGGAGACAAGATTCTTGCGGTAAAACCACAGTACTTGTTAACTAGTTAAACTAATGCTTGACTAGAAGAGGGTGATCTCTGTTGTTAATTGTGAATCAAAACTACGACTTGACCGTAAGAACAGCTGTAAATGTGTGATGACCAGGTGTAGTTTACTGTAAATCACTCACAGTACTTGTGTGGAGAACTGTGTTCATCTGTTATGAACGTGTGAATCTCTGTGTTTCATCAACACACACTGTGTTTATGTGGCCGTGTTGCCAGAACAAAAGTGAATGTATTATATTTCTGTGTTCAGAAGATTTTATTTATTGTGACCTAGTTTTTTTGCTTGTGGTCCAATAATTATGATGTTAACCGAGGTTTTTTTAGTGCCAGGCAGTTTTACACGATCATTGACTGCTTAAAACTAAATAGTTGC
Source organism: Ambastaia sidthimunki (assembly GCA_036877625.1). Classification (NCBI taxonomy): domain Eukaryota; kingdom Metazoa; phylum Chordata; class Actinopteri; order Cypriniformes; family Botiidae; genus Ambastaia; species Ambastaia sidthimunki. The sequence goes on along the minus strand of JAZGTK010001583.1, from coordinate 14,807 downwards.
TTTTTGTTGCTGTACTTTAATATGTTTATGTAAACATTCTTTGTTGCCTTTATTTTATGATCAATATAGTAAGTTCTTTACAACGTTCATACAACGTCCCAGAACTTTCAAAACAACATTTTTAAGTAACAAAAACATTAATGTTGAAGGTTAGGGAAACGTTCTTACAACCTAAAATTGTTAGCTGGATCACTGCCTTCTGCACAGTAATGTACAGTAAGTATAACTGATTGTGACATCACAGAAGTTTTGAACAAGACTTTATGTGCTGGGTAGAAAAGTTAGAGATTTAAAAGTTATTTTAAGTTGTTTTATACAGTGCTGCACATAAAACTGTTGTCTGTGATGTAACATGAGCTCTTTCATGAATGATGTGACATCACTGAATGATGTCGTGTGTGTTTTGTTCAGATAAATGGTCAGAAGTTGGAGAATTTGTCTCACAGTGCAGCAGTGGATCTGTTTCGCACGGCAGGAGAAGATGTGCAGCTGTCCGTCCAGCAGCGAGTGAGTGTCACACGTTTAATGAGGATCAGAACACAGATAATGTCATTCACGAGATCCACAGACTCTGATGCTGTGTGTTTGTTTGCAGGGTCTGTCCCAGCAGAACGGCCCTTTGGCCTCTCAAAACGACGCTGAATCTTCATCATCTCTCGCCGCGTGGACGACGTTCACTGTCATCGCCGTGGCAGCCGCGGCTGCGTGTTTCATCGCTTACAAACGTTTGAATCTCCGGGGGGCCCGGGGACCGTTTTAACCCACAATTTACAGACTTTAAGCGTCCATTGAACTGTTTCTGCTGAGGGCCCAAACATAGAGAAAACAGACACCCATAAGAGCAGAAGTAAACATACAGATTGTCTTTAATCATTTATACTGTTATGATGACAGAAGTAGTTGCACATATTTTCATCTGGTTCAGTGATGATCATTAGCATTTAGCCAAAATCTCCACAATTCTGTACGAGTGGGATGAGATCAGACGGCAGAGTGAGAACGTTGTTTTGAGGAAACAGGTTTTGAACACGGTGTCGGGATCAAACAAATTTGGAGTGAAAAGGGAACTACAGGCGGGAGACGGAGGCCGAGGTGGAGCTGTATTTTTGGCCAGAAAACAGAACCACAGATGAGTCTTGATTTTTCATCTTGTACCTGCAGAGGACTGGAATGAGCCTGAGGTGAACTATCAGACTGTGACGTCTTCTCAGGTACCTGCTTGTGCAAGAGCATGAAAGTACGAAGCTGAAATACATTGTGGGTTTTTTATTTGTTAATTTCGCTCATCCACGTTCAGACATGCAGGACTGTTGTCTGTGGCTGCCGTTTTGCTGTGGAAGGTGGAGATGTTTGGTTTGTTTATTTGGCATCATTTTTTCATCCCAAATGTGTTGCATGTCCTCAGAGTTTCTTCTTTGGGGCACCAGGAGGGACAATTGTTATGGAAAATCTTAAGATGGCACTTGTTGAAAGTCACAATCAGAATGAAAATGTGATTATTTTTGATATTGTAAGCGGCTTTTTCAGAAAGGTCTTGTCTTGATAATGTATCTCACACTAATGTTTTTGGAGGGTAAATGGCATCACGCTGAACTTCAGAGTGCTGCCCCCTGTCTGCAGGTTATTGAAATGTTAGGGTTTTATCTCAACGCTTATTGTTGTCTGTATTATCTGTTCATGAACTGACACGAGTGTTTGTCTTTCTGTCTGGGGGGATAAATCCTAAAGATAAATCATGAGTCTTCTTTTCATTCATGTAATGCTCATCGTTCACAAACGCCATTGTTAAAATGAGTTGTGTTCACATCATGCATTGAATAAAAACCTGTTTGAGAAAAACATATGAGTTGATGATGACCATAAAACAACACGTTACTGTTTGTGCCCACAAAAATGTGTGATAAAAATAGTATTATTGACTCAAACTGTTAGTTAAGTTAATAACTGTGTTTGGGGGACACAAATGATTTGATATTTCTTTAAGTCAAGTTAATCTGACAGTGCGTTTCACTGTCAGACTGTTCAACAGCAGAAAGAGGTTATTTTTGGTAACTGCAGGTTTGTAGAGTCATGTTGACCTTCAGGTAAAGGTGATGATGATGATGATGCGATACATCATCATGTCTGTCCTCTACCGCCCCTTCAGGACCTCACGTGAATTAAACTAAACGAGTGATATTTCATCGTTTTGCTGTTTGAACTTTTTCGACCTGATCAATACTGTTCATGAAGTTTATCTATGAACCTAATATTACAGTCCTTAAGAACAAACAATTACAATTAAATAATAGTATGGAAAATGTCATGGTTTCTGAGTAGTTGTCAATCTGACATTCAATACTATGGACAGATTTTAATGCACATGAATTATGCTATTGTGTTAATGTTAAACGAAGATGTCATACAAAAGGAAAACAATAGATAGTTTATCCAGTGTGTTTGTTCAACGACTGGAGAACAGTTATAAGTCTTAATCACATTTAAGACCACAAAATCAGGTGACTTTAGCAGCACTATGGGCTCATCCTGTGCTGGTGTCTATATGCATCTCTGTAATGAACGCATTACAGTCGGGCTGTTCAACTGGCGGTCCGCGGGCCAGAGGTTATTTGTTCAGTGATGCAGATAATGCACTTCCTGTCTCTCTCATCCTGGAATCTTTCATTGCATTAAAACACACAGCTGAGCTGCAGCACTGAGAACGGTGGCATGTTTATGTTTAATGATGTTTGCTATTTACATTAAACTAATGAGCAGAGACTTACAGAAAGGTTGCAGTACCAATAATGTAATAATAATGTTTAAATGTGAGGTCTATAATTTGTGCACCAACACATTACTTACACTTGGTCTCTGCCTCCTGTGTGTATTAAATAGCCGCTTTGCCTCAGCCAAACACACACAAACAAACAAACAAACAAACAAACAAACAAACAAACAAGCAAACAAACAAACAAACAAACAAACAAACACACGTTTACTTATCTATTTAGAGGACGTTCCATTGACTTCTATTGTTTTTATACACAGCTAGTTATAAACAATATAACTAACCTTAACCCACACTATAACCCTAACCGAAAACTTTCAGCATTTTTACCATTTAAAACCCCAACCCTGCAAATGGGAAGTTTTGCTCAGATTTGACAGGTTTTGGTGATTGTGGGTACAATTTTGCCCCCAAAATATGATTGTGTAAACACACACACACACTCGCTATGGAAAGCAGCGCCGCGCTGTCACAGTCTCCGCCCCGTTATAACGCTCCGCGCACGCGGTTCGGGGTGATGGCATCGCGCTGCGCACGGATCACGGTGATGATGTCATAAACTCACGCTCCGCCGGTCCCTCGCGCGCGTCACGATCACGACACGGTGCGAGAGACGTCATCACCCCATACCGTGAACTGTGTTTAGCCATTTTAATCCTGCGCGGAGATACCGGACCGCATCCGTCCCCTCGCCAGCGCGCCTCCATGAGGACAGATCCCCGGACTGCGGCGCTGATGGCGGGCGTTACTGCGCCAAGCTCCGTTCACAACAGCTGCGACCCCTGCGCACAGCCAAGCGGCAAAACCCGTGAATGCGAACCACCAGCAACCGGCCGTTTGGCGTGTCCGTCATCTTAACCGGAATCCGTACAGCCGGCTCGCCAATAACCATTTGATTGATTGACAGCCAGTCGGTGCAGCATCAGCACGGGAGTTTTTTTTTACGATTTATTCACAAGCCGCTGTTCTTCTGTTCATAGTGTCACTGTCCACCCTTGATAAAACGGAGAAACAGCCCGTGGTCTCCGGTCTCATCCGGTGCCTGTCGTCCATCTCTCCTGCGCTTTCCGCAGACCGTGCGCGCTTCGCACCCAGAGGCAAAAGTGCCTGTTTTCTCCCACCGGACTGACCATTGATGGGTCTGATGCCCTGTTGCCTTTCCTCATCCGTGTCTACCTCTCCAGCGCTTTTATTTCTCCTCTTGTAACCCGACTGGGCCTCAAGTCCAACTGAGCAGCAAGCAAAACGACCCTTTGATGGATAAAAATGACAAGAGCTGAAAATCGTTATTGGTTTTTGCTTTAATGACTCTTGGTGCTCGGCTTCAGTTTACTGTATTTTCCAGCAACATTATTCCAGATTGGAAACTCCCGTTGCGCGCATCTGGTGCTACGGGCAGCTGCTTGGAGAGCAATAAACACCCGTTACGCGTTTTATTACGGGCTTTCTCAGGGTCGCAGGATGGCCAATGAACCCGTTATTCTTAACGTATATGACATGGTAAGACCATCCGCTCTTTCCGTGTTTCCGTGCATCCGTGTTTACCAAAACCATCATTTCAATTTTTTCTCATGGCTCTAAATTAGCGTGTGATAAAAATAATAATTATAATAAAGGGGATATATAGCGATAGGAAACAATGTCTAAGTGATTATGGAGAGGTGATGAGGGGTTTGGGCTGCTTACTCAATGGTTTGATTAGAAATCACCCACGTTTGACATTTTGCATGCGGCACCATGAGAATAAAACGGGAGCGCATGTGTTTTTCCTCCCGTGCAGTAAGAGGCGCTGTGAGTCCATCCACACCTCCATCACAGCTGCTGAAGCAGTTATATTAAACAGCTGTTAGCAGCTTGCTCTCAGGCCTGTTGTAGTTGCACACACAGACTCTCTCTTTGTGCAGAAAAACACAGTATGTGTGTGGTTATAGCAGGTTTGTGTTTTGCATTTGTGCTCCCAGAGGGCCAAAGGAACAGCTGTTCTGGGTTAATGTCCCAGGATGCTTTGCTGCAACAGGGTGGAAATAGGACCATATGGGCTTTTTAAACTACCTATTTTAACATAATAACCTTTGTTTTTACATTTTTTGCTTGTGTGTTGAACTAATACTGCAAAACTTGTTGGAAAAACTTACTTTCACTACCACATACACACTAAACACTTACATATGTAGTTCTGTGAAGAGATGAATCTGTATGTGAAATTCTGTGTGTGTGTTCTGTTAACACATTTTCTCCAGATCATTGTAACATTCATTGATTTAAAACGTGATTGTATGATCATCTTTCTCTTGTTCTTTTAGTACTGGATAAATGAATACACATCCACTCTGGGAATTGGTGTCTTCCACTCAGGAATTCAGATCTATGGAAGAGGTATTATGATCCGATCCTAGTTAATTTTTTTAATGAAAGTCCAGACTTTAGACTTTTCCATGGATCTGTCAGAACATCAGTCACACGAGTGAAAAACATCCACTTCCACCTGCAGAACAATAACTCATTTTTGTATATTCAATTTATGTTGTTCGCAGGTTAAAAACTTACATTACTGATACCATTTTTAGTGTTAAAAATAAAAATAGTACAACTGTGCCCCTTTTAACTGAGGGTGGCCTTGTCAGACAGTTTTAAGATGTCCTTGTCAGACAGTCTTATTCAACCTCAAAGTCTATCAGCCAATCAGATTGTAGGATTAGGTTTTGGGCTGGATTATGTTTTTTTATATCTTTCTTATGTCTCTATCATTTCTCTCTGGTTTGACGGGTAGGTTATGGTGAGGATTTGGGTTAGGAGTAGAGTTTACCTTATGACTGTGTTTTTTGGACAGAAATGTTGTCAAAAGTTGACAAAAAAATTGTTTAAAGATGTTGATTAAGGAGCTTTTTTTAAAAAAAAATACTGTAACCAATGTTCAACCATAAAGGTGAAAATGCCGAAATGGTGATATTCTGTGTGACTAATGGGTGTCAGTTTATAGGAGCGGTACAACATAACAGAGGAAGAAAGATTATGCAGCTAAATCAGTGGGGCCTCTTAGCTGAGTCATACAGTGTCAAAACACACACACACACACACACACACACACACACACAGCAGTCCTGATACAGAGCAGGTAAAGCAGTTTTGGGGATTGAGTTGTAATTTATTGTTGTTATTATTACAAAGCTTTAGTTTCTGTATTTTAAACACAGAAACTATCTATGCGATAAATCCATTACAATAAACCATTGCTAACTGCCACATAACTAATTTTGTTACATCCAATAAAAAAACTGTAGTTAAAGTGGAATTATTTTATATGATATAAAATTCCACAATGTAAAAGATGCCTGGCATGATACACATTAAAGAGAATTTAAACAGTGTCTTTTATAACTGTAGGCCTATGTCTGCTGTTTTGTTTCTTTTAGAGTTTGCATATGGGGGGCATCCGTACCCCTTCAGTGGCATTTTTGAGATCAGTCCTGGAACCGCCTCAGAACTGGGAGAGACATTCAAATTCAAGTGAGCTTTACACAATCACACACAAATGTTGTGTTAAAACAGTCAGTCATGTTGTCTCTCCTGCAGGGAGGCTATAGCTCTGGGTACCACAGACTTCACAGAGGAAGACATTGATAAAATAATGGAGGAGTTGGGTAAAGAGTTCAGGGGAAACGCTTACCATCTGATGCACAAAAACTGCAACCACTTCTCTTCCTCTCTCTCCGAGGTCAGTACTGTCCGACCCAGCCAACAATTTTTGGTTATTTTAAATGTTCCTGGAACGTTCAAAACATCTATTTTGAAATGTTGAATTGATGTTATTGTTTGGTTATAGAAACATGATTTTAATTTTGTAACGTTTTTAAAACATTCTACTAACAGCTTAACATTTTTATATGATATATAATGTTAGAAAACGCTCTGCTAACGTTACTGCAAGAACATTTTTCATAACTTTGAGAGAACTTTTAGAGATTGTTAGACAATGTTTTGAGAATGTTTCCCTGTTTCTTGGGTTATTCCGGTTATTCTCAAACCAGATTTCCCTATTTTCTGGATAATGATTTTAATTCTTCTTTATTAATAATTATTAAATCATTTGCGTTCTCTCTCTCTCTGCAGTTGCTGTGTGGTAAGGAGATCCCACGCTGGGTGAATCGCTTGGCGTATTTCAGCTCCTGTATTCCATTCCTGCAGAGCTGTCTGCCTAAAGAGTGGCTCACGCCGGCTGCGCTGCAGACTCATATTAGCATGGGCCTCCGGAGGGAGAACTCACACTTACACGAGTCCAGCGACGATGAGACCTCAGAGACGACAGCTGGACAGCCTGGAACATCACACAGCTGCAGACATACCCGTGTGTGATTCTACTTACACACACACACATATATATATATATGCATACAGTGTTACGCTAATATGCAAACACATAACAACTGCTGGTCCTGCTGCTACAGCGCCTCCTGCTGGACTGGATGAACTTGAAGATCTCCTCTCCAGATCTCTTTAAGGGAAAATCAAAGTCATTTTCCCTTAAGCATGAGGCATTTAAAACACTTGTAATGTTTTTTTTGAATACGTAAAGTTTTAAATTAAATGATTTTTATCCTGATTTTAGGCCAATGAAAACAGTGGTTGCCATTTAGTCGTATAAGCTGTTTCTTCTGATTGTGGCACAAATGAATGGGGAATGAGTGAACGTGGTGAACTGCCCCCTACTGGTGTAACAGCACTACAGAAATCTTCCTCCACAATGCTGAACTTTCAGACGTGTATTCATTTCTATCAGTTCAGATTTCTCTGTCTGAATGTTCTGCAGATTTAGCCGAGTTTGCTGTGTGTTAAATTATTTACTATGTTGTGATGGAGTGATTTATGACAGTATTTGCTGTTCTTCACTCGTGAGCAACATGTCATCTGCAGAACAACATTCTTGACTTAAACTAGTTTTTAATCAATTACTTTAACCATATAACGCTGATTAAAAGGCCTAGTTTGCACAGAAATAAACTGTCATCGTTTCCTCACCCTTGTGTTACGGTAAACCTGTATGGCTTTCTTACATGAAATACCAGAAGACAATTTAACGTTAGTCTTTCTTGTGAGTAAATGATGACAGAATATTTGGGGAAATGAACCCTTTAATTTTATTGCATCACATCAAACTTTTCATGTCATATATGTCTCTGATGTCAGATTTGGTTTTAAATGTCATATGTGGGTTTGCGTTTCTTTGTTCTCTTTGTCTCTACGATGCTGTTTTTGTGATATTGTGATGGAAGGTTTATATGGTGTGTTTTGATACACATCTCTGGGTTCATGCAGGTAAAAGCATGAGCGTGTGATTCACACAGATGGACTGCAGCTGGAAAATACAGCCTTATGACTGTAAGCCATCAATGTTCTGGACTCAAGAGAAACAAAAGTCTGTTAGTCATCAGGAACACAAAAGGGGTGATTGTGTGGGTGATGTGTGTGAAACTGTGGGTGTCGTCTGCATGTAAAGCTGGTATCTGTACTACAGTGATTAGGAGATCTGGAAAAGGTGTTAAACGGGTTAATGGTTAAATGGTAATTTCCTTTGACCCTAGTTTGTGTCTTCTGTGTTTCAAGTGCTGACGAAACAGAGTGACGTGATTTTACATGAGCCATCTACACCTTTTAAATGATGCAGCCTGTTTTTGAAAACCTGATGCACGTCTGAGTGAAACTGGGTTAATCAACAAGACAACAGGACTAAACTTGATTGGTTTATATGCATCAGATTTTAAATGGGTTGTAAAAAGTAACAATTATATAGCAGAATATATTCCAGATTTCAGTAAATCAATCTTACAACTGAGGGCTGAAACAGGTCATATTCACACACAGCCACAATCTGTCCTTTCTGTGTTATTTTTGTTGCTCTCTGTGGTTGTTGAAGCTCAAGTTTCTCTGTGTCTCTCAGGATGGCATGACAGATGTTTCATGACTTCTGGAGTCAACCCTGTTTTTGGTGACTTGTTTATATAATTGAATTTTATATTTGAAATATGGTTCTATTTACTGTTATTTTGATGAAATATATATCAACCTGTAGAACCTTATTCTTATGGTACTTTTTGTTTTTAGACTGAGGCCAAAACTGAGAACTTTACTAGCTCAGTGAAGAACCATTTTGTAGATCTTCTCCACTGATGTCACGTTTGCCTCACTTAGTATTTTTTGTTTTGACGTGAATTCCAGACATTTACAAATATATAGAAAGAATAAAGAAATTAAAGTTAAGAAAATCATTGTTGTCCTGTCTTGGAAGGAAGGAATCGCCCAGCTAACCGAAAATGTTCTCAGAACGTTGGCTAAAGTTCTCGCAAAGTTATCAAAAACATTCTTACAGTAATGTTAGCTGAACATTCTCACCGTTATATATAATATATCTTTATATTATAAATCAAAAACAGTATTCCTAAGCTGTTAATGGAAAGTTTTAAAAAGTTTGAATAACCCTCTTATAACCAAGTAAAAACGTTAATACAATGTCTAAAAAACTGGACATTTTCAAAGTTTTTCAACTTTCAAAGTAACATCTTTTAACTTTTTTTTTACTTGAAACGTTAGGAAAATGTTCTTGCAACCTAACATTGTTAGCCTGGTAGCTTTTCCTGTTCATAAAGCTTGACTGAAACAGTATTTAAAACATTGATAAGAGCTTTACTGTGTTCAACAATAAAGACAGAAACTGTTTCCACTGGATCAAACTAGTTCAAACTAAAAAATAACTGTGAAAAAACGTGTATAATGCAGGAAGTACAAAGTCCAGCAAATATCGACCAGGATTTTATTCAATGACACGATATATTTGGCGACACAAGCAGATCCCATTTGTTCCACCCCGTTAAACATGCACGCGCATCCTCCCTCCCCCAGCGCGCGCGACACCCACATATATACTCGCGCACGCGGCTGCGTCTGCCAGTTACGAGCCTGACGCCATTTTATCAGCAAGCGAAGGTGAGACGACGAGCTCGCAAATGTCGAAATATTTGTCATTTCGAGTAAACTAGTCTTTTTCTCGATTGAGTTAAATTATTTTAGTTAAACTGGTTTATTTTTGTAACTGTAAGTAGTTTTATTTGCTGTTTAAACTCGAGTAAATGTTGCTGCGCATGTTGACTGGGCCTGTCCGACCGTGTCTCGTGATCAGAGACGATTCTCTCAGTTTATTTACATTTTGCATGTTTAAGGTTATTAATTTTGCTAGTATTGCACATACAGTGTTTTTATATTGCATTTCTTTGTAATATTTTATTATTATACGCTTAGTAATGTTAATACTTAAATACATTAAACGTTTATCTTCAAGGACGGTGATTTTATAAACGTATTGTCGTTTCACACAAAGTCTGTTTGGTTCAATCTCTGGATGTTCATTAATGATTTACGTGACGCGTTTGGACTTTAGCAATAGTTAATCTTTGCAGATGCAGTTTGGTGCCGCCAGGGCGGCGCTCTTATGACGCCTGCAGGTCAAAGTTCCTCGTATTCAGCAACTCTCTGTATTGTATTTACAGACTTCCTTAAACTTTTCATCATGAGTGGATGTCGTGTGTTCATCGGCCGTCTGAGCCCTCATGCCCGTGAAAGAGACGTGGAGAAGTTCTTCAAGGGCTACGGACACATCCGTGAGATCAACTTGAAGAACGGCTTTGGCTTTGTGGTAAGAATCGACATAGTTTTGATGGTCTTGATTTATGAGACAGTTGTCTGTGTCTCATTGTTCCTGTTTTATCTCTCAGGAGTTTGATGACCACAGAGATGCAGATGATGCCGTTTATGAGCTGAATGGGAAAGAATTGTGCAGCGAGAGGTGAGACCAAATACAGACCCGTGAACAACATCTGCCCGTGTAGAGAAGTGGGACGTTTGTGTGGTTGGTCTGTTTTAATGGTGTTGTCTTTGTCTCCAGGGTGACCATTGAACATGCTCGCTCACGACGTGGAAGAGGAGGTGGGCCGGGAATGGGTGGGCGCTTTTCTCCACGTTTTGGAGGGTATCGTCAATCTCGCAGTGGAGGGGGTTCCAGGTATGTCTGCATTGTTGTTGTGACTAAAATGATTATTTTGACTAGTATTGAGGTCCTGATTATTTAACACAATTACTCACTGACTTTAAAAACATGTATTAAAAAATATGAAAAACAGTTGTCAAAATAAATGGGATGAAATATGTTGTGCACTGCCACAATCTACTGAAAACATTTTAACATTGAATTCAACATTGAATGTTGAATTGTTAGACGGCAAAACTGAAATAAAAAATTGATATTAGTCGCTGATATTATTTTGATAAATTGATATTAATCGTGCAACCCGATTGCATTTTATTTTTTTGAGGAACAATTGAGTCACATAAGTAAACCTCTGACCTTCCCGCAGGTACGGCCCACCTGTGCGCACGGAGCATCGCATCATTGTGGAGAATCTGTCCTCGCGTATCAGCTGGCAGGTGAGCAGCCCATGCGGTCGCAGGAGCAGAGCAGTGCAGAGGCCTGCAGTTTCAATGTCTCCTCCTCCCTGCATTTCTACAGCAGTACCACAAACCTTTAGTTACTTATTTACTGTTAAACAGCTATGAGTAACCTGGAAAAACATTTCCTGTTCACCTCAGCCAAACGTTGCTTAAGTGAAATGATTTATTTTAATGTTGAAAGGTTCTCTAACCCAGACCCATGTTTTTCAAACCTTTTCTTTAACAGCTGTGCTCTGGTATTCTTTAATTGGAGTTGCATGCACAGCCTGCGAGGTGCATAGCGCCCTCCCCTGGTTGTGTTCTGAATTGTGCCTCCCCCGACACACAGTGTCCGCTGGTCTAAGTCTTGGCTGGGTCCGTAGCGCCAGAAAGAGCCGTAGCACAGGATAGCCTTATAGGAGCTGGGTAGCCGCTCTCTGGAGGGTCTGTGATGTCAGATCTGCTCCGCCCCCCGCTCGTCTGTTTGGGTCTTATTCTATGGGTGCTGAAGCGGAGAGGGGTGCAGGGTTTTGGCCCCCTCCCCATCCTCTCTCTCTGGTGAGGTCCGTTCTTACGGAGGCCGGATGGGTCGAGGCCGAGGTCGTTTTAACACTTCATTGCTTCCGTTTGCTATTTGGACGAGTGGCTCTTTGGTAATACCTTCTGTGGTTTGGAACGGTAAGTAGCTCATTACACTGGATAGTTACACGAAGGTAAAGAAGGTTTTGTCACTGAGCTCTAGCGGAAAAACGTTAATTTAAATCTGGAGTTAGATGTAAATGGGCAAAGGTTCCACAGGTCGCTGAAAGGTTCCAGGCAGCACCTCCAGGTTCCAGAACCTGTTCTCAGAACTAGTCTCAGTTAAACCCCAGGCGTGTCTCCTACATCAGAGGCCTTCCAGCTGTTTCACACCATCTAAAAGATCTGCTGAAAATGCTCCGGTAGTTACAACTGTGCTTTGAAACGCCCTCTGATAAGATGAGGGAGCTTTCTGCAGGAGTGCTGCACTCTGTAGATGTGTACATGACACGTGGAGCATCTCAGAGCAGATGCTGCAGAATGCGGTGTGTTTTTTGCGTGGGTGCTGAGCTGTAGTGTGTGGGTCAGTGGTTGGAGTTTGTGAGAGCATTTCATTAACTGTTGCTTGGTTTACTTGCAGGATCTGAAGGACTTGATGAGGAAAGTTGGAGAAGTGACCTTTGTGGATGCACACAGGACCAAAAAGAACGAAGGGTGAGTTGAGATTTGCTTCAGTTTGTATTCAGACTGACTTGAATGTGAACTGTGTGTAACGTGCGCTTGTGTGTTTGTCAGGGTGGTTGAATTCGCTTCTCACAGTGACATGAAGAACGCCATTGAAAAACTGGATGGGACGGATCTTAATGGACGCAAGCTCAAGCTGTACGAGGATCGCAAGAGAGAGTATGTATCGCTCGATCACAAGACTGTCAACAAGTTTTTCTTTTTACTAAACGTTATTTTTCCTCTGCAGCCGCAGCAGGAGTCGTTCCCGCAGCAGAAGCAGCTCTCGTTCTCGTTCACGCAGCCGGAGTCGCAGTCCCGAGCGTGGAAGCAAACGTTCCCGCAGTCGCTCTCCCAGTCGTACTCCAGAGAAGAAATCCAACAGCAACCGCTCTCCCTCCCGCTCCCCATCTCCCGCTCCCAGGAAACAGAGCCGGTCTCGATCCCGGTCCGCTTCTGTGGAGAGTCAGCACTGAATTTAGTTTTTCTGTTTGTGTGTGAGACTGGATGAAACTTTCACCCCTCATTCCCCACTTTGTGGCAAATTGTTACATCAATGTTAATTACTGACTGTGAGTTGTGTATGATTTTTTTTTTTCTTAACGCTGAAGAGCTGCAGTGGGTTTAGATTAAATATACAATTTACACACAGTCTTGTGGAATTCAGTTTTTTTGTAAACCTGAAGTACTTTTGTGAACTTTTTGTTTTTCCAACCTGTTTAATTTGAGTTTTGTGGTTGTTCAGCAGAAAGCTTTACCTGTATATACACTCTGGAATAAAGTATATTGGTACTTGACAGACGGACATGTTATGATTTTATAATGCTCTCTGAAATTCATCTTGCACGTTATAGTACGGTAAAAGGGTTCAAATGTGTGTGTCGAATTTGAAATGTAGGTGGTTAAACGCAAATTTGTAAATCGCACATTTTTGTGGTGAGTAGAACGACAAATTTGTCATTAAAGCTAATTATTTTAACCAATAAAATCGCTTGGATGTCAAATTTATTAAAATCCTTTTAAAGAGTTTGTTGATAACAGCTTGTGTATGTGTTACAGTCCACTAGGAGGCGCCGTTTTGTTTGAAATTAGACGTCGCAACATTAATCTTAATAACCAGATTTAATGTTTATTACAAGCATTTCTGGTGTTTTTCATGAAAACTGACAGTAAACTAATTTCAGAATAAAATGAAAGATTTTCTCTTGCGTTTAATCGACGCTGATTCTAAAAGTTACATTAACATCCAGACTGTCTGAAAATCAATACAGTAGCAGAGAGATACATGCACAAAACGAGAGTTATTGATCCAGTCAATACATGTTTCGTGATGGGAAACAGACTTTAAACCTGAATCATATGTATTGATCTGTGTTGCTATGACAATTCTGGTCACCACATGCAGGGAAACATGAAAAGAATATAAACAAGGACAAAACTGCCTCCTGCTCTTTATGTCTCTATCTGATTTTTCTCGTTGTTTGTAAAGCTGGTGTCCTCGTTTAAAGCTTTAGACATTTAAAATAAAATGTTTTAATAAAGGCAGACCTGCCAGACCAAGTTTATACACAGCAATTAAAATACCAGATTGTTTTTGCTTTAGAAAACTCTGTTTAAACATCTGATTTAAAATTAATATATCACTTTCTTCAATGCGTAAATCTGTTTATTTGACTTCATTCTCTCCCTGTTCATGTGTGTATTAATACATTCTGCAATAACAAAGTCAAAAGAAGTTTTTCAAATCTTTAACTTCTAAAAAATGTCAAATTTAAAACCAAAACAGAAAGTCCATCTAAAAAACATTATATTGATGTTGAAGTCTTTAAGTTAAAGTATAATAATATATAATTAATAATATAGTTGTATCGACAATATAACAATTCACAATATACTTTTACATAATAAATGGATTTATGGTTTATATATTGTTTGTAAGAATGATTGATTGAAACACAGTGCGGTCCCGTTATTCGGTGAGTGAACGCGCACCGCGCAGATAACGCGGAGTCACGTGACTTCCTGAGGCGAGAGCGGCGCGCTGCAGTCAGTCGTCGGGAGCGCGGCGTGGAAACTCCGTCGTGAACCGAACCATGAAGCTGCGGACCGCTGCGCCACCCGTGAACGATAACCCGTCTGTCTGAAGCGCGGGGTTAAGAGCTGTTTCACTGCGGGATTTAAACCCAGCGCGATCCGGAGGGAGAAGTTTCACCGTGTCGGGACACCAGCGGCGGGCATGGCGGAGAGAAGCGGCCGGTTGAGCTTTCCCGGGAGCGGGGCCCTGAACAGACCCGTGCCCATGAACCTGTTCGCCACCTGG
>JAZGTK010001582.1:0-38203 GCA_036877625.1 Ambastaia sidthimunki | reverse complement strand
CGAGGTCGTTGAGACCATCCTGCAATCCAGAGCTCCCTCCATGAGGAAACTGTATGTCCTGAAGTGGAAGCTTTTTACTTCCTGGTGCAGAGACCGCCGGTTGGACCCAGTTCACTTGCCAGTCGGTACAGTGCGGGTCTTTTTACAAGCCAGATTTAGGGCGGGATTGACTCACTCGACACTGAAGGTGTATGTGGCAGCACTTTCTGCTTACCACATCCCCATTGCGGGTTCTTCAGTGGGCAGACACCCTTTGGTTATACGTTTCCTCCGCGGTGCACTGAGGCTGAGGCCTCGGGTGTGAGCGAGAGTCCCCCCACGGGACCTGGCTGTAGTTTTGGAGGCCCTATGTGCTCCTCCCCTTGAACCAATACATCAGATCTCAGATCTGCATTTGTCGGCCAAAGTGGCCTTTCTTCTAGCCATCACCTCTCTGAGGAGAGTTGGTGATCTCCAGGCCCTCTCTGTGGCCCCTGAGTATTTAGATTTTGCGCCCGGTTTGGCCAACGCATTTCTCTACCCTCGGGCGGGTTATGTTCCCAAGGTGCCCACCTCGACCCTACGGCCGGTCGTGCTTCAGGCTTTCTGTTCTCCTCCCTTTCAGAATGACGACCAGGAGAAGCTACATCATTTGTGTCCAGTGTGAGCACTGCACACTTATGTCCACAGAGCTGCCCTGTGGAGAAAATCTGACCAGCTGTTGGTCTGCTTCGGCTCACACAAGAGGGGCCTTCCTGCTTCTAAGCCTACTATTAGTCGCTGGATTGTTGAGGCAATCAGCGTCGCCTATGAGACCTCTGGACTTCCCCCTCCTTTGGGAATCAGGGCTCATTCCACTCGGGGTATGGTGGCCTCTAAAACCCTCTCTGCAGGTGTCCCACTTCAGGACATCTGCGACGCTGCTGGATGGTCCACTCCCCTGACTTTTGTCAGATTTTATGGCCTAGATTTACCATCTACTGCTGGATCCTCTGTCCTGGTGCCTTAAGGCCGCAACATAGGGCAGGGGTCCCCTCACTATGGTGGAGTTGGCATCTCGTTCCCATAGCGTTTCGACGCAGCTCGAGTTCCTGAAAGGGAACGTCTCAGGTTACGTATGTAACCCTGGTTCCCTGAAGGGAACGAGACGCTGCGTCTCGGCCCATACCTCGGGCACCACATGCCTGCGCTTGCCTCATTCAGTTCTAAGCTAACCCGAGCTGCGGAACACGAGCGGTTTTATAGCTTCCTGGTCGCGACGTCACCCCGTCTGTGACGTCACGCCCCGTGATTGATTGTTGCAACAGGTGTTTCAGAGTGCATAAAAGCTGATAGCGTTCCCATAGCGTTTCGACGCAGCGTCTCGTTCCCTTCAGGGAACCAGGGTTACATACGTAACCTGAGACGTTTTTGTCTATTTCTTACACACTTTTTGCAGAATTTGGCTCATTATGTCAAAACTCTACACACAAGCCAATCAGACATAGCACTTGGCCAAAATAACAACTCACATCTAGGCCAAAATAAAACACTGCAATCAAAACTTAACACTCCTTTCTAAAAATGAAATTCTTGCAACAAAACCATACACACAAGCACCATTTGAATTACTCTTTCATATCACCAGCAACACACTGATGGGCTTTATATAAAACACTGAAGTCTTTGTGTTTCTATTTTTATTGTCATTTGCTCCAACAACACAACTTGCAAACAAGTATATGAGCTCAGTGCGAATCAGTGCACCATTGCTTGTCATTGTAGCCTATTGCCAGTGCCATATAGATTTGTCTTTCTATATATGCTGTTTCAAATTTGCCTTTTTGCAAAGAATTGGATCCAGACTAAGAAATGCTTTGATGCATTTTTTATTGATTCCATGACATTCATTTTTTCAAACCGTGGCTGAAAACTGAAATAGTGTAAATATTACAGAGAATACATGTAAACCAAAATACAGTAAAATCTATTGGAGTATAAGAAATAAAAAAATAATAATAATAAAATTCTATTAGAGTATAAGACAGCCACTATTGATACTCAGTCTTTAGTCTTGACGGTGGGGCCACATGGCTTCATCCACATCACATTCAATATCCTCTCTTGCAATGCACCTAGAGAAAAATCTTCTTGCATGCCTTATCCAACCTTGACATTCCTCTGCACCTATTTCTTGGGCAGCAGCAGTCATTGCATTCAGCAAGAGCATTTGCTCATAGGGATGGTGATCATAAACCTTCCACCTGCAAGCACTGAAGAACTCCTCTATGGGATTCAAAAATGAGGAATATGCTGGGAGGAACAGCATCATTATACGAAGGTGTACCTCAAACCACTCATTGACAAGGCGAGAGTGGTGGAACGCCACATTGTCCCAGATAATGAAGAAAAGTGGCATGCCAGGCCTCAACAGCCCTCTCTCCTCGGACCCCTCTACCTCTTACTCTCACTCTCATCTGCCTTAGACCTCCTCCATCCATGCTGGCAAAGAACAACACAGATGTGGCACCTTTTTTATAATGCCTGCAGACTGATGGCTAAGTAAAGATTTGTGTGACGGAGTGTCAAACAGGTGCTTCAGTGATTTCATGCTGATCTAGGTAGTTTCTAATAGTTAGGAATAGATGGTTTCTGTTTGGTTACCATGGCTAAAACAATGGAGTTTGGACTGCTTGAATGACATCTGTGTTAACCGTTTTGCAAAACGGAAAATGGGTCAATCCAATGAGAAAGGGTTAACACATTTGCAAGACGTGTCTTCTGCTCTGCTGAGATAGTGATGATGAAAACTGAGTGTATCCTAGTTTCTTTAATCAGGTCAAAGCAATCAAGAAAAACTGTAATTGCAGCACACAAGGTGATATTTCCCCCACGCTGCCCAGGGACATTTACAACAGCCCTTTGTCCAACTACGTTACGGCCAGACGCCTGGTTTTGGCCAGATTGAAGCCTGCCTCATCCACGTAAATGAACTCATGTGGCAGTTCAGCGGCATCAAAATCCAGAACTGTCTGTAACAGAAAATATTGAATAGTGTTACTGAAAACACATACGGTAACTACAATGTCTATATTTTCACACAAGTAGGGGCTGGGTTGGGTCAGTATAGACAAAAACTACAAGCTACAGGCAGGGCAGGTGGCAGCATAAACCCTCATTCCCACATCACAATATATAGTATGTAAAGTAAAGTGACACATACCTGCACATAATCATGGAGCAGATCCTTGACCCTGACACTGTTCCTCTCAAATGGCACCCTGTACAGCTGCTTCATTCTGAAGTTATGTTGCTGTAGGATGCGACTTAGTGTAGAAATGCTGACCCTGTTGATATTGTTGAATACATTTCCTTCTCTTACTCGGACTCTCATTGCCTTCATGCTTGCAAAGTTCTCAAAATGGCTTACCTGAGGCCTATTTGTAGTGCTAAGGCTCAGACCGATTGGTGTTCTGTTTTCTGTGCAAGTGATTTCAGGTGTGTATGTAAGTGCCTACAATTGCCAAATGAGTTTTCCCAAAGATAACAGGTGATTTCGTTTTTGAACAAAGTGTCTAATGTAAGAAAACGTGTGTAGTGTTTTGCAATAAGTGTGTTACAGAATTGTAAACAAAGTGCAAAGTTGACAATGTGTTTAAGCTATGGTTACACTGTGTTTACGGTATGCTACAAGAAGTTTAGGTCTTGAGGCTTTGGTCTAAGCATTTGGTTTTAGTGTGTAAGCAATGGGCAAAAACTGTAATTGATCGCAGTCTCCTTGTTTACATTAACACTATATGTATAAAGTCTGGTCCACTTGGCTTATGAGAGAAGAGTCAAAATTGCCTGCAGTAAATAACAGCAAAGCCCCATATGCTGCCATGGATATTAAATGATAAAAGACCCAGATTATTCCTTTAAGCATGATTGTGTAATGATGTGTGAGGCAGTCTGGTCATATGTTTTTGTTTTGTGCTTTTGAATTGTCAGAAAACCATTTGCTGAATAGCAGGTGCCTAAAACAGAGATTCTTTGATCAGATCTCAGCAGAGAAACAAAATGTGTACAGTATGTGTGTAATAGTAAATAAACATTGTGTCTATGAGAGGACATCTCTAACAGAGCTTAAAAGAGCTGTGTGTGTGTGTGTCTGATCATCTAATATACTCCTTAATAACTTGTTTAAAGTTTCCAAAGAGGACAGCACACACATACACACACTAACCCTAACTCACTCTCTAACCCTAAAAGACCCTTAAAAGAAAACTCTTTGCATTGTACAATTTTTCTTACAATTTTATAAAAACTTAATTTAGTTTATTTTAGTGTTTTTACAAATGAGGATGTCCCTAAGAGGAGGTTTTGCTCAGATTTGTTAGGTTTTCTGACTTTTGGGCACATATTTGTCCTCAATATATGGTTAAGTACACCCTCTCACCACCACCCCCAGCACACACACTTCCCCTTGGTACATGATTTTTCCAATTAGTGGCATGAAATGTCAAATGAAATTTAGTCACTTTTTAGATGTCAGCTAACAGATTTTTTTTTGTCTGCAGACTAGCCAACAGATCACGTGAAACTACAAAAGTCTGGATTCTCTAGAATCAGAGCGATGTAGTCTGCAATGCTGTTTTTTAAGACATCTGAAAAATGTTGGATGGGAGGGACTTCTTAAATGTCCGACGTACAATGTTTGGATAAGTGAGTTGTTTTTGGAACTGAGAACCAATCAAGCTATGATGTCTGATTGGAACACTGAGCATTATTGTGATTTTAAATGTAGATTCTATTGCCAACCACCACTGTCTGACCTCTTCTCAATACCATGGCAAGATCATGCAGGAGGATGTACTGGTGTTTTGGAGTTACCATGGCAAAGGATTTCCCTGTTCAAGATCAGACCTGTTCAACTCTCTGCAAAAACAGACTGTTTTCAATGTATTCTTTTTTATTTCATATAAACTATTTTATCAAAAAGATTATCTCACACAGAGTGGTCTAAATTTAGACTTTGAATGTAAATACAAAAATAAAAGTTGGTGAACTAGCTTAGCCAAATCATTTAGCACTAAGATGACTAGAACTGTTGTCGTGAGTACTAAAATAAATGTTCATAACCCTCCATGACCAGACAGACATAAATAGTGTTAATATATAGACTGTAGTTTTCTAATATTCTGAGACACTTTAATAATCACCTCATCATCTCAATATTAATATTGATTAGCATTTACCAAGAGTTTTTTTATATTTATTCTCTTTCTCTTCTTAAAACTACTTCAGGTTATTGACCGGTGATTGTACCATTAGCATTTTGTCTGTCAAAGGACAGTTCTGTATTTGACATTAAAATAGACACTTTTTAGGAGCTGAAATTGATGTATTCTGTTTCACTCACAACACACTCATACTTTGGGAAATTGAACCAGCTTTTGAACAGATCTTCTAATTATGATATTGGTTTGTGGTTGCTTTAAGACACCAGCACATTGTTTTCTAAAGAATAATAATAAGATTTATTGTAGACATATTGTGGAGTTTGATGATGACATCAGTTTGAAGGGGCTGAACTTGAGGAAAATACATCCTCAAAAAATCTCACACAGTCGTAATCAAGACAATCATACATCATACTTGTTGCTCGCTTTTCCTTTATGTGCAGAATTTTTCTTTTTAATCCACCCATGCCTGAATATCACAGGTATGTAACGGGTATGACACTTGTAATTTTAAATTAGTTTACTTCTTTCTGAAGGTCTTCCATCCAAATCTCTAAAACATCTGACCCATTACTAAACTGTTGATCTCTGTTTGATCTCTATTTTAAGCAGCCATGATGTTCTGTGCTTTCTTAGTCAAAAGAACCGCAAACCTGGTCCTTCCTTCAATGTAAATCTTAAGGTTATGGGTTTGTGAGCTCATATCAATAGCCATTGTGATGTATAAATTAAAAGCTTGGATGAGTGTTTTTGAAGAGGAAGAGATGTCTCACCTTCAGAATGAGCCATAATTGTGTTTATTCACATGGGCATCAGGATCTGTGTGTGTGTGTGTGTGCGTGTGCGTGTGTGCGTGTGTGTGCTACAGCACAACAGAACCCAACATGCCCAACATGTAAAACTAACTGTAAAGTTAAGTGTAAGCTTATGCATTAAATGTGTATTTGTTAGGGGAGAGAGGTAAAGTAGCAGGGCCCTAAAATAATATTGAGTTATTTAAAACTGTCATATATTAAGGTAAAACTGATTTACTCATTTTCATGTTCTTTGCGCTTTGCACAATTATGTTCTGTTATGTGGATTCTGGTTAAATTCAACAGTGATGACTGTTTTACCTCATGTCACAGTGTTTTTGTGTTTTGAGGGTTACGTGATCAAATGCACACTGTTGTCTGTCTTATTACACTGCAGCTGTCTGCTGTTAGTCATCGCCTCACACTGTTTTGTAAGGTCTCCACAGATCTGAAGTTCTGATATCAATGACAACAGATGTGCTCCATCCAGGTAATGCAAAAGAAAAACCGTGCAGAGACGTGGGAAAAAATCTGCTTAGTTAGCCTTTTTTTAAAGGCTAACTAGGGCTGTTGTCTAAATTCACAGAGATTGGAATAATAATTTTATGGATGAGGGGCCCAGTGGGAATGCTGTATCACAGAAGAAACTTTGGCGGCTCATAAAAAATATATAAATGAAATCTCTTTAATATCTACCTCTCCTATACAACAACAATAATAAATGAACGAACGGCAAAATTCTTCTATAGAGTTTCAAAAGGGGTCTCAGCTTTTAACATCTAATTGTGCTAAGATTTGCAAATATGTTTGCAAATACGTCTACTTTAGGTCTGCTGAGTTCTCAGAGAAAACCAGGGTTTGTTGAGAAAAGCCTGTTATTCCTTAAATAGCCACAAGATGTCAATGTCGTACAATAGAAACAAATTGTAGTAGATTCACTGAATGCTTTTGGTCGTGTTCAAAGTAGAGTCAACGTCTATAATTTCTATCAAAGACTTGCACATGTAGACAGATAAATTCTGTTATTGTAGCAGTCAGACACATTCTGGGCAAGTCTGCAAACAATTAAATTAATAAAGATAATTGTAATTAAGATGATTAAGAAACACCTGCTTGACAATGAGACTGACATGTACCACTACTGGATTGTAAATAAACACATGAGTAACACTCTAATAGGAAACTGAATAACTAAGAAAAGCAAACCCCCTCATTCTGGTTTATTCCTACGGGTTATACTTTACATTGGTAAGACAGAATATAGTACAAGCATGTAGTATTGTAGCAGTATAAAACCAGTGATAAAAAACTTGACTTGGTGATTCTTTCTGGTGATAAGGAACTGAAAACAGGCTTACCCCATTCCACCAACCCCTAATCTCAAACCAGTGATTAAGAATAACCTTCTTTCACACCAGGGCATCAATTATAACTCCAAACAACAGCTTGGAGGCAATCGTCTTTCTCACATGCTCCAGCCCTCTAAAGCCAAACAAAAGTTTTTGTATGTTCACTTGAAAACAACACCAAGAAAACTATCCAATCACCATGCAGAATTATGCATGGGGACCAATTCGATTCCTTAAAACTTGGTCCCTAATGGAAACCAGCTTCCAACATCAACACCATGCTGGCTGTTCATGGCCATCAACCATCTATTGTTTGTTACATTATATCTGCATGTTGCCCTTTTCTTCTTCAGAGTCACGCTTTGGTCTAACAGAAACCCTTCAACTGTCTAAGGCTCCTTGCAACCCCCAATGTGCTTCCAGTTATGGCCGAGAGACCATAGAGGCAGTCGCTTGCAACATGTGGTTCTATTTAGAGCAGGTGAAACAATGTAAGAAAATAGATCCGTCATTCATTGCATTCCAGGGGCCAGGAGAGAGTGGCGCTAAATCATGGAAATACTAATCCTGGAAAGATTGTGCTCTGTAAAACTCTGGAGGGGTCTAAATGCATGTTGGAAGCCCCATTGCTAGCGTGACTGTTTGTGCGATGGTATGCGATGGAACCCCTGCTATGCTGTAGCTCTAGTCTGATAACCTTCACTAAACTCCTGCTGTGGCCTCTTGTGTCCACTGACCAGATGTTTTCAGTCAAACTTCTTAGGAACCTTCTAATATAATTTAAAAATTATGGAAACGGGGGTGTTTGTATCCATTTAAACAGGCCATAATCACAGTTAGCGATGTGTTTGATTAGCTAGGTCTGTAAAGTTTGTCATTAGTTTCATAGCATGTTACAAAAATAATTTCCTATATGCTGTATGCTAATGTCAACCGAGTGTGCTTGACATTTGTAACCAGTGCTAATGTTAACACTAATATATGCAAGCGTACCGGCAATAAAGGTTACGTGTTCTATGGCCTCACAGGTATGAATCACTCTGTACACATTTTACAAGCACCAAAATAGTTTCTATGAAATCTGTTACAATGAACTTGGCACATGACCCCTGAAAGTCAGATTTGGTTAGTTGTTAGCTCATGGGTGAATTTTCGACCCATGCTGTGTTCAGAGTTGGTTATCACAGTGATTAGCATTCTACTAACAGGGTTTGAGCAGCTAACCTCCTCCGTATGAGCAGCATAATGAAAAACACAAAGGTAAGTTAGCGAGAACACTGCCAAAACCAACCCAAAACTTAAAAATGTGGCCACTCAATTTCGTCTAAAAGCACAAGCCCCTCACCTCCACCCATACATTCCCGGCCCCTTTCCAGGCTTTTCTTGTAAAAGCAGAAATTAAGGTAGGGATTTCTTTCTTTCTTTTCTCTTTAAACTAATTAATAAAAAACTTTTTTTTAAAAATGTTTTTATTTTTGACTTTATTATTAAAGAATTAACACTTAACTCTTATATTATAACTACTTTATTCTTATAAAAGGACTTTTATAATATTATTCTCAAAACTATATTATTCGTCTACATCTCAAGATTACAGCTTCATTCTTCAAATCAGTGTTTATTTCATTTTCAAAAAAAATTTCATGAATACTTTTGACATTTTGACTGCTGATTGGACGTGATATCATGAAACAGCCAAATAAAGCCATTATACTAGTGACTGATTACCGGCAGACTCACTATACAGTAAACCATCTCTCTCTCTCTCTCTCTCTCTCTCTCTGTCTGTCTCTTGGCACACTGTGTCATTCTACATTATGTTTCACTGCATAGCACAGTAAATCGCTCTCCGACCACATACGTGCCTGGTCGCCTCATCATCTGCTTTTAACTGCTGCTGGCACGTTGTGCACTAAATGAGTTTTCCTTGGTACCACATCTTAATTGCATATGGTAATAATGACCAATGCAACCAAACAATTGGGCCAGTTTATGCCTAAGACTCATTTTTGACTCCCTCCCTATGGTTCCATCAACCGGATGAAAAGACATTCCACAACCTCGATTTATTAACCACAGCCGTGGAGATGCCAGTCATCTTAAGACTGTTCTACTTTTACGTGCACATGATTTTTCATTTCCTTAGGTCTGTGGTTTGGATCTGAGCCAGTCCTGCCGACAATTAAGCCTCTGCTGGGCAGGACCCATTACGAATCTAATGGCCTTTGTCCCTCAGGACAGATAACTGCTATCTGTAATCAGGGCTGATTTTTATTCCCTGTGTTTAAAGAGTTAATTGCATGTCCTGCGTTGGGCAGCTGCTGTCAGCCATGAGGTTAGGCATTGATTAATGACTGGCTCTGGTTTCACCAGCTATTTGTACAGCACCTCTTTTAATTAGGTTGGTAAATTACTTTGTATTTTGTTAAGGCTAGAATGTTAACACGGCGCTGGGCATGAAATAGCACATTGCATTTTGGCTGCCAATTTGAGTTCAAGCTATTAAATCAAAGTCAATTGATTGATTGCCTCTTAGAAACTGTAGAAATTTAAATATTGCTAGCGAGAAAAATTTTGCATCTTGAAAACATTTCACAGCAATTAAGATCAAATATTGAGATCATTAGTCACTGTTTTAAGCTGTGATATTTGGAGTATGGATGTTTTATCTGTGAAATAAGAGCGTCTGGGAACGATTAAGCTTTGCTATATGCCAACAGAGAGGTTTTTTTTATTTCCTTCCGGCGCTTGCAGATTTGGTGTATGACCTGTGAAAAGATATCAGTCAATCTTTGTTTAATTAGCGCTTATGTCAGTTTTACGAGCAGTCAAAGCTAATCAAAGGCAACTATTTGGCAAGCTTCAAGCCAAGATTCTTTGTAGTGGTTTGTTGCAGGAAATGAGTTCCAAAGGAGAATCTCCCCCAAACATGATGACTGATGCATTGTGCTTTCCAAACTGTCTGCTGAAAAAGTTGTATTATATTTCTGATTAAACACACAGTTCAGGATGTGACTGTTCAAATGAGATCCGTTTTATCACTTGAATCCTGTCATCAGTGTCTAATTGTGTGTAATTCTGATCTTTCGGATCTCCACACAAATCACATACAAATACATTACTATGGTAATGCACAACAGATTTGGGTTATAAAAATGCTGAGAATACTTTCTTTGCACTTGCATGCGCACAACATTAATAATAAGCTGGTAACAATAATTTTAAGAACTTGATAACAAAAGCATCAGCATTACTATTACTCATTGTCTGCACAATTTCATTACTATGCGATTGGACTAATGATTTTTTTCATGGTAAACTGGCTGCAAAAATTTTCATAGACTTATACAGAAGGTGGGACCTGAACTATATCTTATAGTAACGCACATAGTACCACATAGTAATGCTCTAGCAACCACTCTAGCTACTGCCCTAGAATGCAATTGAAACTCTAGTAAACACTTAGCAATGGACTAACAAATTCTCAAAACACCCCACCACTCACAATACTGCAGAATAGTAACAGTGAGTTCCTCACAGAAAAGCACAGCTCACATTTGCTTCAGAAAAATTACAAATGCTTGTATTGATGTCACTTGTTTTTTTTATTTGGGAAACTAAATTGTTTTTTTTTCCTGCCTCTTTATCTCCCAAACTCAAAAACAGACAAATGAAGTTACAGTAATAAAGGGCCTGTACTGACAAAACATAAAGATCAAATGACGGCCCTAATTGTTTTAAGTCCTACCTGTAAATTATTTAATTATTGTCCCATCTGTTTGTCCAACTCAACGGAAAATGTCTCAAAGTGATGACGGTCTAAAGGCACCTGAGAGCAGGAAAATGAGTCTAAACATTTTGTATTTATTGGAATCCAGATTCTGCTATTTTTATACTTGACTTGCTCTCAAGCAACAGATGAGGGTGGAAAATCCATAACACAGCACAACATCAGTCTGCTTTTGTTCAGGGCTGATCCATGAAAAGATGAAACGCTTTTGTAAGGGTGTCCAACGTCCCAGTGCAAGCTGCAGGTGAAGGAGAAATCGAAGATGGTGTCTAAATGGGTCACAAAACAAGACCTACCCAGGCTTAACCAGTTAATGACATCACTTATTGTTTTACTTGAAGGTCATGGGTCAGTTCCAAGACCTTTGACTCTATAGTGTAAATGAAACTGAACTTTATGTTTTATAGAACTGCTAAATTAGTGTTGCTAAAACATCATTCAAATAATTACTGAATATTATTCATATATAATTGTATTATTAAGCGTAGTAATTGGAGAGAAGGCTTTCTATTTAAGCCGGTTGCAATCACCAATAACACTATTTATGCAATCTAGCACCCCTAGCACCCGCCAAAAGCACCCTAGCAACTGCATAGCAAAGCCCTGGCAAGCACTTGCAAAAAAAAAGAACCACTCAAATTTTCTTTAAAAAAGGCACATAGCCTGAATCTGTTTATATGAGATTTAGTTTTTCCTTTTAAACTGAATGGAAGAAGTAATTCTAAATCAAGTTAAAAGAAATGTGACAAAAAATTCTCTAGAGAACTTTTTTAAAAACTATTCAAATCATTGAAAAAGAACCTTTCTTTATTTTATTTTATTTCATTTCATTTTTTTTTATATCAGTCATTTTAGTTTTTGGTGAATCTATTATCTAATCAAAATAAGAGTGAGGGGAAGATATGGGTGTAATAGGATCAATGTGCAGCTTATGGTTCGAATAGACACTGCATTATGGCACAGCCTGCTAATGGACATTCATGATGCCATTGGCTCAGTACTTTGCAATATTAAGGCATGCACAAAGGACCAGTGCTGAGACAAGGACCCCAGAAAAATGACAGTATCTGGGCAGTGAATGAAAATGGTTGTGGCTGGCCCTAAAATAGCCTGTGGCTGGGCTGGTATTCCATAGCTGCAACTGGGACAGCACAAACCACATGCCGTCGCAGTCAACATGCATCTGACACTGCTGCATTGGAAACAAGGCAGACGAACCCAAATGCCCTCAGGAGCTTTTGTGGCAGTGGTGTGATTGTTGGGTGAGTTGCATCCCATATGAGAGTTCATGATGTTGCCGATTCGCCCAGGCTAAAGTTTTGTTTTAATCACAATGAGTTTTATCAGCATTAAACAGTGTAAGTAAGTTACAAATAAAGCATTTACTGAATGACTATTCACACTTCTTTTACACTATTTACACTGTCCTGCTGCATGATTTTGGGTCAAACAGAAGGTTTCTTTTTTTTTTTTCATAAGTAGCGACTGATCCTGGTCCGAAGATGACCTCTGACCTTTGGCTAGAAATGCTTTGGTACAAGACGGTTCAAAGATTCCAACCTGTCATTCCTGTCGTATCGGTTCAATACTTTAAAACCAATTTCTTTAAACTAATTGTTAAACTAATTGTTCACTCAGCTGACAAAGAATGTGAGACCATAGGCTGGAAAAAGCAATTTTTTAGCAAGAAATAAATGCATTAAACCCAAAAAGGATGCAAACAAAAAATACAGGCAGTGGTGAGCATCTGAAAAGAAAAGTCGTTAACCAGCTTGCGTGAGCAGGTAAAGCATTCCGTGATTTGGTGTTCCATCTTAATGCCGAATGCACATATTGTGTCCTGTCATTATTTTGACTACTTCCCATCACCATGGCAACATACCCGCCAGCATCTGACAATCTGGTCGTCACACCTGTTACAAACTAACCTTCTCTGTCAACAGCTGCAGATCTACATGTGGGTTCACGTCAGAATGTTCTAAAAAACTGCTCTTGTGTTGTAATGCTCCACAACGTGTGCATCACTCTGCAAGAATGCACAGACTCGCTTATGTAATGAGCTTTTATATGCTGTTAACATGCTGTACTACACAAAAAGACTAGACGCATGTTCGAGCACGTCAGGTTGCCCCCAGATGCTACTCTGGGGGATCTGATAACACTGTGCTAATCCCTAACACCTAGTGCAAGCACTCAGGACACACACCTTTTTTGAGATGTCTGTCCTCTCCTAAAAAGCATTACACAACAGCGCTTGCGTCATGGCACGTACATGTGGACAGCACAGAGCTGTTCTGCAGACGGGCTGCTCTCCTGAGGCTGATCTCATAGCATATTGTGCACTAGAATGAAAGATGTGAGGTGGTAAACACTATTGGAAAGGTAATGGAATGCAGGTGTTATGTAACGTTCATGTGTTTGATTGGGAAGAAGTGCAGGACCACAGAGGGCCCATCTCTCACACTATTAGTTCCATATGCAGAACCAAAAGGTCTGTGCTGAGCTCATCTGCTAGTCTGTGTGCAAACATGCATATCAACTAGCCAAGTTGGGTTCACAACAGTATTCCATACAACTTGTTGACTATTACAGGCATCCTGAATCTGTCAATTTAAGGAAGACCAAATTCTTTTAGATCTAACAGTCTGAACAGTTTTAGAAAATACTAATATATATATATATATATATAAAACAATCTATACTGTAAATATTAGTATAAATAAATGCTGTAAAATATATATATATATTAAATATATAAATATAAATATATTGTTCATTGTTAGTTCAAGTTAGCTAATGCAACTAATGTTAAAGAATGGAACCTTGATATAGATTTCTATCTGTTTTTCTTTCATTGAGCAAAAACAAATGTTATGGCAGAGGAACAGGAACTTTTTGGTCTTGCATGGAACATTTTTGTGTTTTTCATCATGGAAGAAAGTCACGTGTTTGGAATGACATAAGGGTGAGTAAATAATCAGAATCTTCATGTTTGGGCGAACTGCTTGAAGACAACTCTTAGATTGAACTCACAAACTATTTTAGTTCTGGCCTTTGAGGTCCTACACAAGGTTTACTTTGTGTCCTGTGCACCACCCCTAATTGTTGCTCATCTATGAGTGCAGGACCAGAGAAAATGATAAAGACTCACTCCACCATCAGCAGAGAGATCCACAGAGACTAAAACCTCTGGATTCTGCAGTTCTGCTCCACACAACCTCAAAGACTCCACAGAGCTTACATTTTCCCCTCACAGTTGTTGGCTGATTTATATCATTCTCTGCATGGACAAAGGCAGCACTGAGCACGAGAGGGGAAAGGCAAGTCCTGCGTATGTTCAGAGAAATATTCAGCCCCGTGGGCGCCTCCGATAACTCATATACTCACCACTGGTGGAAAGTAGGTCAGTGAAACAACTGAAAGGCTTGACAGCTACAGAGACTGCAGGTGAAACCGAGCCAAACTACAGGCTGAACTTCCTGAGTGTGTGCCAGGCTTTGGCCCCGGGTTGGGGGAGGATCTCATGTCTAAAAGTTCGGAATGTGGTCAGCTCTCACGTGATGAAAGCACAGCTAGATTGATACTCATGAAAGAGGGTAATCAAACATGGAACAGGAGAAATGAAAGAAAAATGGGAACCAGAGAACTAATGTTTGTGTGCGTTTCATTTTAATGATGTCATGCAGAAGCGTCTAGATCAAGCAGGGGAAGAATGTCAATTCGAGACTCTTCAAAAGGCTGAGAGGATGATAAAAATGCACTGGCTGTTACTTACAAACACCCCCCACACACACACCTGGGCTGAAAGAGAGAGACAGACAAAGAGAGAGAGGTTTCAAATTATTGTCATAGAATATCTGGCCAAACTTAAGCCGTTAAATAAACCTAATTTTAGATCAAACTGTCCTGGAGAGGAAAAGGGGGAGAGAAATGCTTTCCTGCATTCCAGACTGAAAGTTCTTCTGCAGCTCTTCTAACAACAGGTACAGTTTGTTAACCATAAAAACAAACCTTTTTCTCAAATATGTTTAAAATTCCTATGTCTGACATATCAGTTTATTTGGTTAGGACATTCTTTCACATCCTTCATTTAGTGAAGACAACACACTGTCATTCAAACACCAAAATAGTTTCAGAAGGTCATTGCCTTTCTTTTGAAAAACTAGATTAGTTTTGGAAAAGGTGGTTAAAATGGTTCCTTGCTTGACTAAGGTGGTCCACAAGCTGAATTAATACAGCCTACCACCTTCTGGTCAACCAGCTAGAACCATCTAGAAACCATATAAAATGTCTCTAGGTTACGTATGTAACCCTGGTTCCCTGAGGAATTGAGACGCTGCGTCAAAACGCTATGGGAACAACTTCAGCGTGACCACGCTCTGAATCACGTGTGTAATTAGTCCAATAGAAAGATGAGACGTCACAGATGGGGTGACGCAGTGACCAGGAAGCTTTAAAAGCATGTGCGGTGAATACACCGGCAGCTTCTGAAAAATGAAGCGCTCTCAGGGATGCCGGAAGTATAGCCTTGAGACGCAGCGTCTCGTTCCCTCAGGGAACCAGGGTTACATTTGTAATCTAGAGACGTTCCCCTTCAGGAACACGAGTTGCGTTGAAACGCTATGGGAACGAGTATACCCACGCCGCCAGACTTACAAATCCCTGCCTAGTGTGGAAGAATACAGCTAGGACGAGAAAACAGAAGAGCCCATAGTGGCTCGCATATCGAGATCATAGAATCTTATGAATGTCAGGGGCGTGAACCAACCTGCAGCGTTGCAGATGTCCTGCATAGGAACACCTGCCAAAAAAGCCCTGGATGCTGCCATACTTCTAGTAGAGTGAGCCTTGACCCCCAAAGGCGAGGGGAGACCAGAGGACTCATAAGTGAGACAAATGGCACCCACTATCTACCGACTAAGGGTCTGTCTAGTAGCAGGAAGACCTCTCTTAGGGGGACTATAGCATACAAACAATTGGTCCGCCCTTCTCCGCAGGGCAGCTCTGTGGACATGTGTGCTCGAACTGGACACACACAATTAAGCTTCTGCTGGTCAGGCTTCCAAAAGGGAGGGGGACAGAAGGCCTGGAGTACGACAGGCCGTGGTGTAGAGGAGGGAACTTTGGAAACATAACCCGCTTGAGGGTAAAGAAATGCTTTGGTCAGACCGGGCGCAAAGTCTAGATAAGAAGGGGCCACTAAAAGGGCCTGCAGATCCCCAACTCTCCTTTAAAAAGTGATCACCAGAAGACAGGAAGTCTTAATAGTGAGATAATGATCAGATATCTCCTTTATTGGCTCAAAAGGAGGTATACAGAGAGCCTCTAGCACCACAGCCAGGTCCCACAGGGGGACACAAGATAGTACTGGAGGTCTCGGCCTCAGTGCACCGCGAAGGAAATGTGTAACTAGGGGGTGTCTGCCCACTGAATGGCGTGGTAGACCGATAAAGCCGCAACATAAACCTTCAAGGTGGAGTGAGCCAACCCTGCGGAGAATTGAGCCTGCAGGAACTCCAGCACTGTACCAACTGGGCAGCTAACTGGGTCAAGCTGGTGGTCTCCGCACCAAGAAGTGAAAAGTTCCCACTTCAAGGCATACAGTTTTCTTGCAGAGGGAGCTCTGGATTGAAGAATGGTCTCAACAACCTCAGTTGAGAGACCGGAAGCTATGAGTTGTGCCTCCTCAGAGGCCACACCCACAGCTTCCACAGCTCCAGGCTGTAAACAATGCCCCCTGCCTGAGAAAGGAGATCCCTCCTGACAGTAATCTCCCATGGAGAGCCATCGAGAAGGGAAGGGAAGAACCATACTTGGCCCGGCCAGAACGGGGCTACTAGTAGCAGACGGACCCCATCCCAGCGCACTCTCTCCAGAACTCCCGGGAGCAGAGCGATCAGGTGAAACACGTACAGACGAAGCCTCGGCCAAGTCTGTACCCCAGTGGAGCTGGATGAGTCAGAGAGAACCAGAGGGGACATTGCAATGTCTCCTGAGATGCAAAGAGGTCCACCTGAGCCTGGTCAAAATTTTTCCATATCTGTTTCACCACCTCAGGGTAAAGAATCCATTCCCCGGGCCTCAGCCCCTGCCTCGACAGGATGTCTGCTCCCAAATTGAGATGTGAACTGCTCTCAACGAGAAAAGTTTCCCCTGGGACCACGGATCTGCACCAAGGATCTGGTGCACCAGCCTGTAAAGGGGGCGCGAACCACCTCCCTGGTGGTTGAAGAGAACACCGCTGTGTTGCCGGTGCGCACCAACACATGATGATCTCTTAGGTCCCGGAGGAAGTGTTTCAAAGCAAGAAACACAGCCAGCATCTCCAGGCAGTTGATGTGCCACGTGAGATGGCAACCGCTCCACAGACCGCGGGCCAAGCAGCCACTAATGACCGCTCCTCAACCAGTGAGGGACGCATCTGTCACTGAGACAAGAACCAAGGTTTCCTCCACATGTCCAAGGCACGTAGGCACAGCAGGCCAAAAGACATTATGTTGGACGCAGCTGCCATCAGACCCAGCAGTTTCTGGAACTGCTTTACAGTGAGTGACCAGCTTTCTCTCACTCTCGCGACTGCAGTGAGGATTGACTTGATCCGAGCAGGAGACAGACGTGCCCGCTTCGTGGTCGAATGCAGGCACCACACAATTCTGTACACAATTCTGTCCACACAATTCTGTAGCCTCTTTCTACAGTATGCAGGACCCATTGAGACACATTTGGCAGTAGTTTTCACGCTGCCAAGTAGTCTACTATGGGAATCAGTCTCTCAAGACTGGCCACTGGTGTAATTAGAGTGCATCTGTCTAGAGTGATTTTTTGTCAAGGCAGATTACAGGGTGGCCAACAAATTCTCACCCACACACATGTACGTAAGAATAAACATACTTCACCTCTGTAACATCATCCACCTTTACCTAATTCTCTGGAGGGAGACTTCTAAAGACGTCGCGTATGCAAGTAAATTAAGCAACAGCACCTCCATCTTAGCAGAGGGGCTGAGAAGGCAACACAAAGTCTCTTTTTGTTTAAGAACAGCACACTGATGGATCTGTTTAAACCTTCACTTGGCATCTGAGGGACTCTGGACGAATGTGAAGTGTTGGTTTTATTATAAAAGTCTAACGTGAGGTAAAATCATATTGTATCATTAAGATCTGGATGCTTGACCCTCCCAAACAATCTGATCATCACTTTATAAAAGAGAAACCACAAATGACACAAAAAAAAAAAGACATGAAGGAGAAACAGCAACATTTACGAGGTGCCAACATTTACAACATGTACTCCACGACCTCGACACCTCAGTGTGTAGGTCCGGGAAGAACGGCAGGCTCCGGCGTGGAGGTGCACGCTGGCTGCTAAGGAACCTCTCATCTAAGAGGCTCCTGTGCTGAGCAGCCTGCTGCTCGGGGGGCCAGCTGATATTTAATCTAGCCACTGCCCGAGTAACAACCTCCACTAGCTCGTCATAATGAGGGGACACGGCAGGCTAATCCACACTCTCAACGTCCAGTTCTTCTGTGGACGGGAGTTGGAGAGCAGATGCCTCCCTCTGGGGGGAAGAAACCGCAGAGCGTGCTTCCGACCCCAGAGAACGAGAGGAGGACCTGATGGATGTGGAACGAGATAGGGAACCCGTCTCAATTCCCTCCATCAGATCCATCTGCGACGCCCATGAATGCAGCCGCCGCTCTGCCTCAGCGGAAGCGGGACCAACACCGCGGGGAACGCTAGCGAGGGCTTCCTCCTCGAAGAGAGCCCTCCTGGAGCGAAGCACGCGCAAGCTGAGAAGCTCGCAGTGTGGACAGTCAGCCCCCTCAAGAGCTGACTAAGCGTGCTCCGCTCCTAAACAAGCAACACATAGATTGTGTGTATCCCCATCTGTAATGAAACGCGGGCAGGGAGGAACACACGCTCTAAAATGTTCACTTGAGCCCCTAATCTTTCCCTGTGTTTTTGGCATTTCTGCTTCTGCTCTAAAACAATATGACAGACAATGCAAGAGCGCTTCGCTGAATGAAAGAAGCTAACCCGAGCTGCGCAACATGAGCGGTTTTATAGCTTCCTGGTCGCGACGTCACCCCGTCTGTGACATCACACCCCGTAATTGATTGTTGCAACAGGTGTTTCAGAGTGCATAAAAGCTGATAGCGTTCCCATAGCGTTTCGACGCAGCTCGAGTTCCTGAAAGGGAACCCATTTTAAAAACATGTTTCTGCTTTGCATCTGTCTGCTGTTTCTTTAAATAAGTTGTCTGACTAAAGTCTTTTGTTGGTACCAGTGCCGTAATGAAACACCCCACCTCCTTTGCTTTATTGTTAGTTTTGGAACACCCCACCAACCCCCACCCCTGATCTCTAATGCTAGCCAGTCTTCCCTAGCCCATAAGGCTCACGCGACCGAAACTAAACCCCTTTTGATCTCGGCTGTGCTTTTTTAGTGGCTTCTGTGAACTTCTGTGATGACTGCATGTGGTCCTGATTTTTTTAAGATTCTTCGCCTGTCCTGTCAAGCTGTTTTAGACCCTCTCTCCTTTCTTCCACTGTACGCATGCATGAAGTCTTGCCCTGTTTATACCTGTTCAAAAACACCTGCAGACAAACACATCTGGTCATGAGTCATGAGCAGAAGTAAGAGAAGCCTCTCATAAAGAAACCACAATTGGATCCAAATGAATTGCCAAACTACAGGCCCATTTAAAAAATATCACATTTCTGTTTAACTATTAGAAAAAGTTATATCCATTTAACTGTGCTGCTTCTTACAGAGAAATTATATTTTTGAAAGGTTTCAATCAGGATTCATGCCAGGATTCACGTCATAGCACAGAAACTGTGCTCATCAAAAATACTTTTAGCATCGAACCATGGTTCTATCTTGCTAGTTATACTTTATTTTAGTGTTGCATCGGACACTAAATATCCATAAAATGGATGACTAGCAACTTCCTACTACTAAATTTAGACAAAACAGAAGTTTGAATTATTGGACCAAAATCTTCCACACGGAATAACCAAGAATACTGTATTACTCTTAATGCATGCTCTATAAAGCCTTGGTGTCCTTTTTGATAGGAATTTGTCCTTTACACCAAATGCGGTCTGTGATCATTCATGACATCAAGACTTGATTATTGTAATGACTTACTGGGTGGCTGCCCTGCAGGTTTAGTACTCCAGCTGGTTCAAAATCCTGCAGCCAAAGTTCTTACGAGAATGAACAAGTATGACCACATTAGTCTGGTTATGTCAACACTGCACTGGCTGCCTATCAAGCACATCATACATTTTTAAAATTCTACAAGGTCCTTGATGGTTTAGCTCTTTAGTACCTGACTGAGCTCCTTTCTTATTATAGTCTGTCACGTTCACTGCAATCTAAAAATTCTGAATTTCAAAATCCCAGAATTTCAAATCAAGCGCGGAACAGTGGAACAGTCTATGGAACTCTGCAATCTGGGTCTAGATTTAAAGTCAGTTTAAATCTAGACCCATTTCTTTAATGTAGTCTACACATAGTCCTATGGATTTATTACTCAAATCCACTAAGAGATTGTTATGCTGCATAACCAGAGTAAACCAGAACCGGAGACACTTCTCAAAAGAACAAATGTACTGGCTCCACACTAAGTCTGTCTGTCTTTCACTTCCCCAAGGTCCTGTAGTCAGCAGGATCCAGACTTCATCCAGACCAGATGGTGGGGAGACAGGATGGGACGATCCCTGACACAGATCAGTGGGAATATGATGGGCTTCCTATTAGCCACTTACCTACCTCCAGCCCAGTAAAGACTCTACATTTTAGTTTCCTGCCTAGTCACAGCAGTGTGGTCTTATAGCTGCAATTAGTGCAATTATGCTTCTGTCGCCATAAAGCCTTCTTCCACCTTAGAAACATTGCAAAGCTGGAGAATATACTAACCATTCCTGAAGCAGAAAAGCTAGTTCATGCATTGAACATCCTGAAAGTCTGGCCCCGGCCGGAAATTGACTTTTTCCAGAAATGGAAATGGTCATTTTTTCGAGCTCCGGAAGCCTCCGGTGATCCCACCGAGCGCCCGCCAGAGGGGGCCGACTTACCAGATGGGCGGGGCCGGGGGAACCCCAGTGGGGTTTTGGGAACCTGGCGCTCGGATGGGGGCGCCCTTCCCGACCGTACGGGATTCTAATAACACAATTGTGTGACAATGTACAACTTTTATTTTCTGTAAAGCAGCTTACAAGCAATATGTATTGTAAAAGAAATGCTATACAAACAAATGTGAATTGATTTGACTCAATATTGGACTGGATGCAAAAAGTTAAAACATATTTATAAAATACTATTTATAAAAATCTGTACTTACATTTTTTTTTTTACTTTTACTTGCTCCTTACTGCCTGCTCCTAACAGGCAGTAAGGAGCAAGCTAATACTCTATTTTGAATGCAGCCAGAGACAGAGCAAAACTTTGGCAAATAAAGTAATGGAGTCTTGTATCATTAGTGAAAGCAGAGGAGCCAATAGGAGCAGCCATATCAACTCTATAATCACTGATTTACAACCAATAAAAGCACATGTGATTTCAGTCTGTTATTCTGAATCAACAGTGCCAATTTGTTTTATGTGTGTTCAGGGATTATTTGAAATTAAGATAACATTACACAAAAATGTATGACGCACTCTTAATGAAACAAATCATAGCTTTAAAACGTCTTTTGCCATCACAATTGCTATACATGCTACAAATATTGCATGTTAGTTAAAGGAATTCTCTCATAATTCATTTACCCTCATGCCATCCTAGGTGTACATGACTTTCCACTTTTAGCTAAACTTTGAGCTTATTAAATAATTGATATGTTGCGTATCTGTGTAAACAAACAGATCAACACATTAAATTCAAATATGATGGCACATTGACACCTTCAAATCTCATTAAATATCATTGATTGAATATCAAGGTAAAGAAACATGCTATTTGGCCATCAATGGTGTAGTACTGGCATTTACCAATAGGGGCTGCTTTTTATTAATATAAAAAAAGAGTTTCTATAGTGTATTTTGTAGTATGCAGTAAGCAGTACAGCTTTATAAATACAGACATCCAAAACAATGTATCTTATCTCCTCTTCTGTATTGAAGTGATGAAGGAAAAGCTAATGTTCTATGTTCACCACAGATGGTTACTATGTGCCAAGCTAAATTACTAAATAAGATCAAGAGACTAATGTGTTTTGGGGTGACCCAATTTGAGTGGTCCAGTGGGGTTCAGAAG
The DNA here is from genome assembly GCA_036877625.1 of Ambastaia sidthimunki. Classification (NCBI taxonomy): domain Eukaryota; kingdom Metazoa; phylum Chordata; class Actinopteri; order Cypriniformes; family Botiidae; genus Ambastaia; species Ambastaia sidthimunki. The sequence goes on along the minus strand of JAZGTK010001582.1, from coordinate 15,828 downwards.
AAACCATCTGTGAGTTATTACACCCTGACAGTCCAGAGCCAACTGGCAATTCCTCTAATATAGACCAAAGTTGGTCCAAGGGTTTGGATACTTCAAATGTTTCATATTTAGGAAACAGGCAAACCCACCCCACCCCTTTCAAAAATAAATCTCCAGTCACTCAAAAGAAAAGAATAAAAAGAGATTTTTTTTGCATGTAGTGTGAATAATACTTTTTAATGGAAGACAGATCTGACTACAGAACTGTTGAAATAAATAGAGACAAAAACGTGAATAGAAATTTAATCAAAATTGTTAAAAACACATTTCTAGCTTTATTCTAATCCCAGCTAACAATTTTAGATTTTAGATTTTTGCAAGAACGTTTCCATAAACGTTTCCATAAACTTTTCCAATTAAAAAGTGACAAAATGTTATGTTTAGTTTTTTAGATGTTGTATTAGCGTTATTGCTTGGTTATAACAATGTTATTCATGGTATTCATTTTTTTAAATTGTGTAACGTTTTTAAAATATTCCACTAACAACTTAATAACATTTTTTATATAAACATTACAAATGTTCTATTAACATTACTGCAAGAATGTTTTTTAATAAATTTGAGAGAATGGTAGCCAATGTTAGAGACTTTAAGAGAAGTCTCTGTTAGCTGGGATGTCTACACCACAAGCCAACATTACGACATGACAAAATTGTCAGTGTTTGTTAGAGCAGTGTTTGTTAAAATCAAAGTTGACTGGTTCAACTTACACACTTTTAACAAAATTAGGTATGATAGAATGTTAACACTTGATTGGAAATGTTATGTTACAGGGAAAATATGTCTGTAGTGACAAAACTGAATGTTAATCATGTTGTCATGTTCCAAAACATTGGTCTACACAAAATACATACTTTCACCACCAATGTAGTACATACTTGCAGTGTGTTGTCTTAAAAAGACACATTCAAGTTAAGGAAAAATTATCAGTGTATCTGCAGGTTATTTTAAAATATGTATTTGGCAGGAGACAGAGAGAGAACAGATAAGTGTGGTGTGAGGTAGCAGTTGACTGGTTTGGATTCAGATGTTTATTTGACATCAAAGGTGAATGGATTTACATTCATAGTCCATACAAACAAGCAAGAAGAGACTTTAACTGCCCTCTGTGTGTCTTTCCTGTCTGACTCTGTATCAGTTCTTGTGTCTTGGTTCTCCTATGCTGTTATGCCCCAATGTTTTCTGGGTGATGTCTGTGCCTTTTTCCCATGCTCTTATAAGGTGGGGGGTTGACACCTTTACATGATAAAGGGCCCACCTGTATAAATGGGTGTTAAGCCGTTTACCAGCTGTCCAGATTTATTATCCATTTCTCTACGGGGCTGAAGAGTTTGGTATCCACACTCACACATGAGCTGTTCTATGCACACAATATAACATTTCGAAGGGTTTGTGCGTGAGTGTATCTGTAAAATGGAAAGCAGTCTCTGCTATAAACATTGTCTACGGTTGTCATGACAATATCACAAACGTGTGTTACAAAAAATAGGTCAGGATGTCAAATAACTACATTTGACACACAAACACACACACATCAGTGTGTAATCAAACTAACAGGCAGAAAAGCTCTTTCCCACATGACACCAATGCAGGTAATAAACCTGCTGTCTAATGTACATGCATCACCTTTGCGCTGTGGTAGACTTAATAACAGGTTTAGTGTTTTACATTTATGCTTACAAGATGACATTTCTGCTTTTGTGTTGAAACAGAACAGTTGGAACAGAACAAAACTTTGTTCTAAACTTTGTTCTTTCAGCCCAGGCACAGTGGACTATTCTGTGAACATTAGCAAACATATTCATCTTCATTTATGAACACACAGCTACAGCTGAAACACACACACACACCATTTCATAAACTTCTATTGTATTTATACATTCCTGTAACGAAGATTTCAGAGACTGCGGATCCATATGCAAACACTTTATTCATAGTCAAACAGGGTCAAAACCAGCAAACAACAATGTAAAAGGTAATCCAAAATCGTGGTCAATAAACAGGCAGATAATCAGGGCAGGCAGCAAACAAACAGAATCCAAAAATCAGTCCAGGTAATACACAGATATGAACACAGGGAGAAAACCCTTGGAATTGTTCACCGAGGCAAAACAAGGCCTCGCAATGATAGAGAGTTTACGGAGGGTATTTATACCGTCTTTGATGATGGGGAATAGTAAACACCTGTGAGGGGCGTGGCCCAGATACAGGGCTTATGGGAAATGTAGTTCGTGACAGAGCCCCCCCCAACGAACGGCTCCTGAAGTGAGCAGGATCCCGGAGCGGGACCAGAGAGAAGAAATCCCCAGCAAGGACGAAGATCCGGAGGGCCAGAGCGAAGTGGGGCTCACCGGCGACCGAAGCAGAGGTCTGGATCCAGAGGGACGCGGTGAAGCCGGTGCGACGGAGAATGGAGGTGGAGTTGGAGGGATAGAGGAACCAGACCAAGCTGGAAGGATGGCGGGACGAGGTGGAGCCAGAGGAGCAGAATCCAGAGGCGCGGGAAGGTCGACAGCAGACCGGAGTGGAGCACGGAGGACGAAGGAGCCTGGTGGAGCTGGCGGAGTGACAGGACAGGGCGGAGAAGAGGGAGCTAGGTGGCTGAGTGAAGCGGCAGGGTCTGACGGCTGATGGCAGCGGCGTGGCCCTGTTTGCAAAACAGGGAGGGTGGGTGGGAGCGCCTGCTCCAACCCCATAACAACAAAATTGTCAGACACCGGTGGGAGCTCACCCTCAGTGCTTTCATAGCGAGCACAGCCTCTCTCCTCCACGTTATCCACCGCCAGCTCAGAATTTTGCTCCTGCATCCGATCTGGTGATGCTTGGTTGACCTCGGCCTTCGGAACGGGCTCGGGCACTGGGCCCTCCGGGACGGGCTCGGGCACTGGGACCTCCGGGACGGGCTCGGGCACTGGGACCTCCGGGACGGGCTCGGGCACTGGGACCTCCGGGACGGGCTCGGGCACTGGGACCACCGGGACGGGCTCAGGCACTGGGACCACCGGGACGGGCTCGGGCACTGGGAACGTCGGCCGGGAGCTGCGCAGAGCCGTGAGGGCGTCGAAGGCGGCGTCAGACTCCTGTGAGGCCTGCCTGAGCTCCTTCATCATGGCCATTAAACGGTCCATATGCTCCCGGTCGAAAAATGGGTCTGGAGTTTGAGCAGGTGGGTTCTCGGACCACAATGGGTAAGCTGCTGGATTACCTGCGGTATGGAGCAATTGCACTGTCTCAGCGAGTCCCTCGGTTATGGCAACCAAACGATCGATCTGTCCTCGCTGAATCGCTGGGGCGTTAGCATGCGATGTTAGCTCCGTATGCCAGRAAGCCAGTGCTGCTGGATCCATTGTTGGCGAAGTCTTCTGTAACGAAGAGTCCAGAGACTGCGGATCCATATGCARACACTTTATTCGTAGTCAAACAGGCAAGGGTCAAAACCAGCAAACAACAATGTAAAAGGTAATCCAAAATCGTGGTCAATAAACAGGCAGATAATCAGGGCAGGCAGCAAACAAACAGAATCCAAAAATCAGTCCAGGTAATACACAGATATGAACACAGGGAGAAAACGCTTTGAATTGTTCACCGAGGCAAAACAAGACTTCGCAATGATAGAGAGTTTACGGAGGGTATTTATACCGTCTTTGATGATGGGGAATAGTAAACACCTGTGAGGGGCGTGGCCCAGATACGGGGCTTATGGGAAATGTAGTTCGTGACAGTACCTAGTTCTAAATGATAAAACCTAATCCTAACACACACTCTAACTATAACACACAGAAAACTTTCTGCATTTTTACAATAAAACTGTTATTACTATATTTTAATAGCCTTTTTACAAATGAGGACAAGCCCAAAAGGAGGTTTTGCTCAGATTTGTCAGGTTTTTATGACTAGTACAATCACAATCAGATTTTGCTTATTGGTACAAATTTGTCCCCAAATACATTATTGAGTAAATGCCATATTATTTAAAAATGTTCTCATTGATGTAGAGAAACAATAAAACTTGCCCTGTGAGGACATTTTTGGTGGTCTTTACTAATAGAACAAAGTCTCATAAATCAGTCAAATCATGTTATTCTGTAAATCTAATAATGTCACTCATTGTGTGAGGTTGGGCTAGAGAATAGAAACTATTAATAGCCTAATACAAAAACAATAGAAGTCTAAGAGATGTCATTACTAATGATTGTAGTGGTTGTCTGTGATCTGAACATGCAGATGTGTAAATTCCACAGTGGTTCGGGCACTTCTCCCTTTACCCAGAATCCTTTTGGTCCACTTCCCTTGACGTCACAAACGTGGTCACTGTGGAAGAGGAACTGCTTCGAAATGACCCCAGGAATTTTAATGGTGAACTCTAAAATCAGCAGAAAGAGAATCACATCAGGGTTTGGACAGCTCTGTCAGAACTGAGCAATTTAAATGTCAGTGACAGGGTTCATAAAACTAGAAGTGTGTGGAGTTTGTTTCTCTTTCTTTCCTTCTGATGTTGATCTCCTGGCCAAATCTCTTCATCTGGACGGAAGATCGTGCTGAACAGCAGATAATAACAGGCTACAACCGTCCTAAAGCATCAATTCTCAGACTGACTGGTGAGGACACACATACACACTTCTGCATGTAAGGGTGTTTGTTTACTCACTGCCTTTGGTCTTGATGGTCCTCCTGTTGGATTAAAGCCCAAGCAACTCCATGTTCTCTAGAAAATACTGTTGAACTGTTGTTAAAGGAACAGTTCACCCCAAAATAAATATTTTATCAATTTATTCACCCTCATTGGGACCCAACACAGATGAGCTTCAAACTTCCCACTTTCCATGCAAGCACCAAGTTCAACGTTTCTAGAACACATGCACTGCTAACCTATCTAACAATTTTTTAATTTTGTATGAATTTTTCCATTAAGGATTTTAAGTTTTTTAGATGCTGTTTTATTATAGTTGCTAATTGGTTATATGCTTGGTTATAAAAATGTTATTTGAACATTTTTAATTCTGTAATGTTTTTAACCTGTTACACAAACAATTTAAGAATAATGTTTTTGATATATATTTATATATATGACATACAATATTAAAAAGTTTTACTAACATTACTGCACAAATATTTTTGGATGAAAAAACCTTAGAATGTCAGAATATAGAATGTCAGCCAATGTTCTGAGAACGTTTCCCTTTAGCTGGGAAGCCACAGCTCCAGCATGTACTCTCTTTACAGAGCATCTGCTGCTCATAAAGGTCAATATTTTCATTTCATGTTATTATTTTTCATCTGAGTTACCTTTTATGTTTCCATTCAGACTCTGCATTAATTGCTGTCAGCTTCACTAATTCTCTGTTCTGACCAGGAAGTGAATCTTGGCCGCGGTTTAAGTGGACGGCTGGTTTTTCTCATTACTTCTGGGAGTTTGTTTGTCTTAGCTGCCCATTATTAGGACAGTGAACTTCCGAGCCTGAGCTGCAATGACTACCACATGTTTGTGCTTTGAAATTTCAGCCAAAACAAAAGAATAAAAATTCCCATGGGGAGCTTTGCGGAAACAACCGGGCAGCCAGGCTTTGTATGGAAATCCATCCCTTTCTCAACTAGACTGCCTAAAGGGATAAAAATAATTCCCAGGTGCGGAGGCCCCCACCCAACACATTCACAAAATTCTGTACCCATTCTCTCTAATTCTGCCTTCTGGCAACATTTGGAAATAATACAACTTGGAAATAATTACTTTTCCTGTGGGAGCTGCATACATTTTATTGAGAGTTGGGACATTCACTTTCTTCAAAGAGAAATGTTAGTCAGATGTCTCTAACGGTTCAAAATACCTTCTGGAGTAGATTTGCCAAGGTCAGCTCCCAGAACCTGCTGGTATTTGCTGGCCGGGCATTATATAGGGGATAGGGAATGAGATATCAACACACACACATGAAATGAAAGGACCTGCAGGCTGTGGCGTGCAGTGTCTTGTCTTCTAGAGACAGCAGAGCATGTCTGTGGACAGGCCAGTCATCCTCAGTTGGAATAAAGAGAAAACAGCAGAATGAGGGTCTGTGTGGGTGTGTGAATGTGTGTGTTGTGTGATAAGGTCTGCTGGTGATGAGTGATTCTTGGATGAATCGTGAAGAAGAGATGAACTGACATCTGCACTGTTAACAGGCATGATCCAGAAGGACAGAGATCATTTTATTAGCTCAGCACATTTTACTTTTATAGATACTTCAAAATTATATTTAAAAAAATACATTCGACTGCTTGTTCAAAGCAACAACAAAAACAGTTAATATGAAGACGCTTTGTGAGGTGTTTGACAGAAGTGAAATTTGCCTGTGTTCCAGAACATTCCAGAGGCACAGCTCATTAGACTCACACACAGAACCAATTCAACTTAATTAGACCCAGCTAAAGGCTTCAATTTCCTCCCTGTCTGAATAATGCAGAATGAAGGTTTGTGCCATGAAGGTCTAAATGTGACCTCAGGAGAGCACAGTGCCTATATTTTTAGAATGGAAATACTAATGTACTAAATACTGTACATATATACTCTAATATTACATATGTGTATAGCATGTGAAACAGCATGCAGTTTTGGGGTAAGCAAATAACACTTATACTTTTACAAATAATACAATTACAAACACTACAGAGATAATATATTTATTATCTTGACTACCTTTCATCTTTAATGTAAACAACATAACACAACAGAACTCAGAGAAAGACAATGAAGTTGATAATGAAGTTAATCAGGCTTATTTAATATATTTTAAACTATTAAATATATTATAATCTATTGCTCCACTCTATGGTCTCGTAGAAACAACATGGACTCTCTTCTATGATACTACTCTTGTGTGTTATCTCGCTGTATGTTCTCATCTCTGTGTGTCTCCATGTATTGTTTGTCTGTACCCTGTAAAACAAGGATTATCTATGTATTTACCTGGGCCAACAAGGTGTGTGTCTCCATTCAGCTGTTCCTTCATCACAACCATGATCCAAAGTCTCCTAAACCTGCAAAAAAGTGTTTACATCATCTATATCCACTCCTGTAAGGGATCATTGGCCCCAAAATGTTTCTGAAACCCTAGCTCAACTGCTACTCATGTATATTATAGCTTTGACTCATCTGAACAAACGTATAAACAAAAGTATTATATAATATCATATTACAGAAGTATTGCATGCATTTTTATTTTGAGTCCAAAACAATTCTTTAAATAAAATAAAGAATTGTGGGCATTTTTGGGGCAGTTGTGGCCTACTGGTTAGTGAGTCAGGCTTGTAATCAGTAATCAGTAGGTTGAAGTGCCCTGAAGTGCCCTTGAGCAAGGCACCTAACCCCCAATTGCTCCCCGGGCACTGCAGTGATAGCTGCTCACTGCTCCGGGTGTGTGTGTGTTCATGACTTGCAGTGTGTGTTCACTCCTCACCAGTGATGGGTTAAATGCAGAGGTCACATTTCGGGTATGGGTTACCATATCTGACAAAAACATGTCACTTTCATTAAAACGTCAAACACTTAATGGGTGTTAATGAAATAATAAAATCTGTTTTTCTCAAATCTTGTGCAGTTTATCATTAGCATTAGTAACTACATAGTTACTGTTTTAAATAAAGCAACTCTCACGAATCCGGTCCCTGTGGCTCCCTCTACCTGCCGCCAGCGGGAACCATCACCAGAGTTTTAAGACTACATTTCCCATCATACCCCGTACCTGGGCCACACCTCTCCCAGCTGGCGGCCATTTTCTCATTTATCCCGCTCTATATAAACTCACCTGAAACACTAACTCTTTGCAAAGTCTTGTTTTGCCCCGTCAAACTTTACTGAGCGGTTTTCCCTGTATTTGCCTCTTTGGATATTACCTGGACTGTTTATCGCTTTCTGATTGTTCTCTGCCTGCCCCATGGACTTTGTTTTTGGATTACTCTCTTTGTCTACTGCCTGCCCTGACCTCTCGCCTGGAACTGTTTTGATCTTGGATTACCCATGTTATTCCCGTCTGCTGTTGTGTTTGATCATTGCCTGTTCACGCTGAGTTTGTTTAATAAAACACTGTAAATGGATCTACTGAGTTCTGAGCATCTGTTACAGAAGACTTCGCCACCTACAGATCCAGCAGCTATGTTCCAATTTAGTGCGGAACTGAATAATCAGGCTACCAAACTAGCGGCTCAACAACAGCAGTTAGATCGCCTCAGACCGCCCTTACTTAGACCGCCCTTACTGAGGACTTAGTGAAGGCCTTGCAGTCCCTGCATTTACCTGGTGGTATCAGTGCGCCTACAACAGCTTCCCCTCCAGCTCTTCCTAGCCCCTCTGGCCCTGGCCCACGCCTGGCGTTTCCCGAAAAGTCCGATGGTACTCTGGGAAGATGCAGGGGGTTCCTAATGCAATGTTCGCTGTTTGTGGAACAACCAACGCTATACCCTACGGAGAACAGCCTCATCGCCTTCGTCTGCTCTCTACTTACCGGTAAGGCCCTAGACTGGGCTACCGCCGTGTGGAATACTGATCACTCTGTTTTCCCCTCCTTCGCAGCCTTTCTACAGCGTTTCAGAGAAGTGTTTCAACATGCAACCGATGGAAATGATGCTGGCGAGCAACTGCTGAAGTTACATCAGGGGAAAAGATCAGCCGCTGAGTATGCTCTCACATTTCGAACCCTCGCTGCCCAGTCTGGATGGAATGACGAACCCCTCAAGCTAACTTACCGTAAGGGTTTGAACACCAAGCAGAACTGGCCTGCCGGGACGAGGGTAAATCTCTGGAACAATTCATAGATTTATCGATTCGCCTAGATAATCTCCTACATGCCAGAACACCCCTGCCCGAAGCTCCATGGCCTGTTCCGCGTCCTTCAAGAGAACTGGACTCGGAACCCATGCAATTAGCTCACTCCCGTTTAACCCCTGCTGAGAGAGAAAGGCGACTCAAGAATCGTTTGTTGTATTTACTATGGTCTATCTGGACATCGCAGAGCAAACTGTCCCTCACTATTCTCCAGCCAGAATGCCTCTGTGAGTAAGAAATCTAATGATCCTACCAGTCTCAAAGTACCTGTAACCATCACAGTTGATAACATCTGTTGAAACCTCAGCCCTTATTGATTCAGGGGCCGCTGGCAATTTTGTGGATGAACAATTTGCTAATGAACATAACTTACCCTTGGTTTTTTTCCCTCCTCTATGGCAGTAGAGGCAGCTGATGGAAGACCCTTGGGCATGGGTCAAGTTTCCCAGACCACCACTAACCTGATCTTACGAGTAGGTGCCTTGCATGAGAAAACCGCTACCCGCTACCTTTAGTTCAAATAGTGCAAATGTATCTACTGAGTTCTGAGCATCTGTTACAGCAACATGCATCATAATACCAATGTTTTGTTTTAAAAAGACTATTTAGCACAATGGTAACCCAAAAACGCAGACACAAGAAGCCCTATTAAATCCTAACAGAACAAACCAATAAACACTAACAGATCTCCCACTATATAATTTTATGTGCAAAAACATAAAATAACACTTTACTTCAGCATTTACTCACCTGATCATTTATTGACTTCACATAACTTTTTTTATTAAGCTATCAATGATCTTTAATGTCTGAGTAAAATTAACTTGTTTTGTTAGTTCACATCACTGAAGTTTTTTTCTGTCTTTCATACATCTCCTTGAAAACTGTCAACAAAATGGACACATATGCTATTGTTATTTTTGGTAAATAAATGAATGGCTGGGAAAAAATGCTTGCAGTCTATTATAATAATGCATGGTAAACGCAGCAGTGGCGCAACAGGAAATAGCTTTTCTGTACTTCTGGTTTCTGTCATCATATTGTGAAACAGGCCTATGCATGCTGGGTGGCAGCACAGTATAGTGAGATAGCAAACTTAGCTAATCTACCATTGAAAAAAGTGTAACTGTCAACTTCAATCATGTAAGGAACATCAGCCAATCAGTAATGGCAATGACATCAGTGGCCTTTATTACAGTCTTTTACAGTCTGGGCATATATGGCACAAAATCAAAATACTGCCCTAAATTGATCCTTTAACATGGCATCAACTTCACATTCTCTATATTGCTGTAGGCTACTTTCTCAAAATTGACAAATATGTGCAACGCAAAGCAAATTTGCAAAGCAAATATTACAGTATTTTACTTTTTTTCTCATCGTCCCTTTAATGGAAATCACATTACATTTTCTGAAGCCTCTCAGCATAAAATTGAATGAGCCAACTCAACAATCATGCACCTGTAAAATGTCAAATGCACCTTTATACTTTAATTCTAAAATATCTTTTTAATTATAATTCAAAATAAGCATAAGCACATCACCACGTGTATAGAACACAATTTAACATTTAAAGAGAACATTTTGCTGAAATTTTGCATGCGCATGTGACAGATTAAAAAAATATATTTAAAAAATGTTCTCTTAAATACTATAAAAAATGTCAGAAACATATTGGTCTGTCTATTGTTGATAAGCACTGCACCAATAAGCATGATATACTGGGCCTGTCCAAATACATACACTTGTGGTTTTTGCACTTAGTCTCTTCTTACATTATATATTTCCTGTATTTGGCACAGTGCTCAAGTGGGCACTATATCCTGACAAATATATGAAATTTTACATTTATATAACTAAAAATTTATTTTATTTAAATATCAGGTCACACAAGTTCCTGATCAAGATGAATGATGGGACATACTTAGGATTTGTGAAAATGCCTTTACTTGTGGTCTTGGTCACTTGAAAATGTGTGCATGTGACAGGAAGTGTGCAGCACTGTCCTGGTCTTAAAAACGTCAAAGGTCTGTGTCCTTAACACACACTATATGTAATACTGTTTCAGAGCTGTCAGATCTCTGTGAATCCATGTGTAAACTTTACTGTTACATAACTGCCTTTGGATGCGAGTGACAACAATTTTATCCTACAGTTCAGTAGTTCAGTTTGAAGGCATCTAATGCACTGTTATTGGGATACAACATGATAAGTGTGTTCAAAAATATTTACAATAAACTAATAACAATTTTTGGATTCCAACAATTGGATTCACTACAGTGGTTCAAGCTGTAGGAATTTCAAAATGACTAGAGAAATGTTAACACCCTTCTGCTACCAACAGTGGAAATAAGCACAGTTATGATAGCTAAATAAGGGGAGACTGAAACCAACATAAGACAATCAAAGAGACCAATTAGAAGATCATGTTGAACCCACACTGTACTGGACAAATAAAAGACCCTCTATATACAATACAAACAGCTCAGCCAATACACTCTGATCTCTATCGACTCTGGGCTCAGGAATGCAAAGGGTCCTCTTAGACAAGGAGATGGGGTTGTAACACAGCAATAAATTTCATTTAATATTCAACCCTACATAAAGGGGCTATAGTGTGTATTACACTTAAAAATACTATAAGCAACCAGCAAACATAAAACAACAGGCATAAATAAACCTAGATGAAAATTTTTTTATTTGGTTATGATGTATGGTTTTGTTTCTGATTAATGTGTTGAACCCAGCTTATGTCTCGTGTCATTCATTCTGATGGCTTCAATATCCCTTTAACACACACAAATCTAAGACTTTAAAACACAGTCAAAGAATCAGTAAAGTTACCAATGCCAAATGAATCACAAACTTTCCAAACTGGTTAAATTAAGCATTTATAAATGAAAAGGGGCAATAAATAACCTAACCTGCATGTAGGTTTAAATCAAATAAACAAGCTGAATAAAGGCTAGCAAAGTCTAGAAAACAATCCAAATCTGTTTACAGCATATCGTCGTTGTCAGACGGAATCCTTGTATCTCCAAACTCATCATTTTTCAGGAAATAAAAACGGCATATTTTTTGAGTTATTAAACATTGTATCGTTAAAGTTGGTATTATACCTTATATTGCTATCATATATTGTTGTGTACTAACATTAACACAATATTTCCCCAAAATCATGTTTAATCGGAGATACAAGGTTTAATATTTGGAAGCAGGGAGATAGGAGTTTACGCTGTCATTGATAAGAATGGTTCGGACACAGACATCGCGTTTATCAAAGTCTGCAGTTGTGTTGAGCCTTTTGACAGGAGACAAGGCTTTAAGAGCTAATCAGAGCTAATGATTGTGGTTACATACATCTTCCTAAACTCTATTTTAAACGTTTAAGAGCTATGAGTGATGCAATGCCAAAATAAAACGATAAGATGACTAGGCGGAAATTAATCTGGACGCAAACTGTTTTTAAAACAGTTTGGCATATAACTGATACACATACTTGAATCCTGAATAACCAGTGTTTTAAGGACATTTACCTCAGATAACGTGTTGCTCGACGAGGATTTCTTAATCGTTGCGACTTTCTATCTAAATGAGAAATAAGGCTGAGAGGCTCTCGCAGAGTGAAGAAGAGGTGGAGTCTCAGACAGTCCCGAGCTATTTTCGACACTTTTCATTATGTAATCATTTATAAAATTTACACAGCCACGTGGGGACTGACCAATAGTATTGATTTATGAAAAAAAAAACAAGTATGAATGAAGCGAGCACAGGCAGGGGGACCAGAAGTATGGCCGGCGACAAAGAGCTGGGCAGATTTCCTTCACAGGGCAGCTCTGTGGACGTATGCGTACTGGACACACACAATTAAGCTTCTGCTGGTCATTCTCCCGGAAGGGAGGAGGACAGAAGGCCTGCAGTACGACTGGCCATAGTACAGTAGAGGGAACCTTAGAGACATAACCCGGTCTAAAGGGCCTGGAGGTCACTCTCCTCAGAGAGGTGATGGCCAGTAAAAAGGCTGTCTTGGCCGACAAATGATGATCAGAAATTTCCCCAATGGGCTCAAAAGGTGGAGCACAAAAGGCCTTAAGTACCACAGCTAAGTCCCACGGAGGGACGCGAGATCTACCTGAGGCCTCAGCCTAAGTGCACCTCTGAGGAAACGTGTAACCAGGGGGTGTCTGCCTACTGTGTAAGCACCAATAGAGGTGTGGTAGGCTGATATTGCCGCCACATAGACCTTCATGGTGAAGTGGGCTAACCCTGCAGAGAACCGTGCCTGCAGAAACTCCAGAACTGCGTTAACTGCGCAGTTAACTAAGAGCATAGATACCGCGTCCTGGTGGACTCTTTCCAGAACTCCTGGGAGCAGAGCGACCGGGGGGAAAGCTTACAGACGAAGCCTCGGCCAGGTCTGTACCATGGCATCCAGCCCCAGAGGAGCTGGATGAACTAGAGAGAACCAAAGGGGACATTGTGCTGTCTCTACAGTGGCAAAGAGGTCCACTTGGGCTTGCCCAAAGACTCTCCATATCTGCTTCACCAGATTAGCATCCACTCCCTGGGCCTTGGCCCCTGTCTCGACAGGGTGTCTTCTTTTCACATTAAGACGTCCAGGGATATAAGCCCCTCTCAGTGAGAGGAGCTTCCCCTGGGACCACACAAGGATCTGGTGTGCCAACAAGGAGTGCAGACCTCCTTGGTGATTGATGTAAGATACTAAAGCTGTGTTGTCTTTTAGATCTATCGTGACAAACCAGTCCTCTGACCTGATTTGAGACACAATCTGTTTTACAGTAAGCATCTTGAACTTCAGTCTCATGACTGAGCGGTTCAGAAGACGCAGATCTAAAATAGGACGCAGTCCTCCATCCTTTTTGGGAACAATGAAGTAGCGTCTGTAAAGCCCTGACTCCTTCTGCTGAGGAGGGACCACCTCAATGGCCTCCTTCCTCAGGAGGGTATCTACTTCCTGCTCCATTACCAGAGCCTGTGCTGAATCCATTAAAGTGGTAAGAACCCCGCCAAAAGTAGGCGGACTGCAATAGAACTGAATTCTCTAACCTAGTTCTAGTGTGCACAGGACCCACTGAGACACATGTGGCAGTGCTTTCCAGGCTGCCAGATGGTCTTTTAAGGGAACCAGTCTCTCGAGACTGGCCTCTTGTGTACTTGGAGAGTCTAGACCAGAGCCTCCGGCCTAACTGCTCTCTTAATAGTGATGGCACTCTCCCCATGTTTACTAAAATTGGCAAGCACTGAGGGGCGCCACTGTTCAAGGCAGCTGTGCCCTGAAACACCCGAGGTGGCAGGGTTAACAGTCTGACCTCTTGAGGGCACGGAGGAGTTGCGGGCATCGTAGGATGTGATGTTATCTGCAGCTCCCCAGATGGGGCTGCCCCCTGCAGTCCTGACCCGACACCGTCAGGACCTCTTGGTTGAAGCCCTTTTGGAAACCAAAACGGTCCTAAGATCCGGTTTTGGTTTCCCTGACTKCGACCGGGRGCGTCGTGTCAACCGTACCCTTATGGGGGGGAATGGGACGCGATGCTCTCCTTTTGGGCATCCTGGTATGAGGAGCTTGCACACAGCCTCGGCTGTTCCCATCTAACAGCTGTGAGAGAGTGAGAGCGACAAGGGAGGAACCGCTGAAACGCCTCTGACTGTTTACGGGCCTCCTGAAACCTCTCAACGACTGAATTAACAGCATCGCCGAAGAGGCCAGAAGGCACCAGTGGGGCGTCCAGCAGGAAGACCCTGTCTTGATCTTTCATATGCGACAGGGTCAACCAAAGGTGCCTCTCAACTGTCACCAGAGCTGCCATGGACCGCCCTATTGCCCAGGCGGTCTCCTTGGTGGCACGCAACGAGAGGTCAGCAATCCTCGGTCACATCCTCAGATGTGAGGCTCCCGCTCTCATCAAGGTCTCTCAGCAGGTTGGCCTGGTAGGCCTGCAACACACCCATATTGTGCAAGCAGGCCCCTGCCTGACCTGCAGCCACGTACCCCCTGCCCATAAGCGCAGCGGCTTAGAGGGCAGGGACAGAGCCTTCAGAGACGACGCCTCACCGCAGGACAGATAGCTGGCTAGCATCTGCTCAACCCAGGGCATCGCCTTGTAGCCATACTCGTCCAAACCCGCCACATTGCCATAGTAATTGGCAGCAGGGTTGAAGATGCAGGACGAGTACAGCCTTCCCCACGATTTAGACACCTCAGTGTGCAAATTGGGGAAAAATGGAAGGCTCCTACATGGAGGTGCTGACTGGCTGTTCAAGAAGCGTTCACCTAGCAGCTTCTTGGCCGCACAGTCTGTGACTCAGCCGGCCAATTGATGTTCAATTTTGCCACAGCACGAGTCACCACCTCCAACAGCTCCTCATAACGTGGGGACACAGAGGGTTCCTCAATGCTCTCAACATCCAGTTCGTCGGTAAATGAGAGGGGAAGGGCTTTGGGGGGAAGAAACCACAGAGCGGGCTTCCGTACTCAGGGAGAGAGCAGAAGATCTGGTGGGTGAGGAACGAGATCTGAATTCCCTCCATCAGATCTATTTGCGACCCCCACGAGTTGCAGCCTCCGCTCTGCCTCAGCAAAAGTGGGGCCAGCACCATGGGGAACGCTGGTGAAGGCCCCTCCCTCAAAAAGAGCCTTCTGGGAGCGAAGCAAGCGCATAGAGAGGCGCTCACAATGCACACAGCCAGCCCCCTCAAGGGCTGACTCTGCATGCTTCGCTCCCAGGCAGACAACGCATAAAGCGTGTGTGATAGTGAGATTCATATCAGACAGGAAGTGATTTCTTGTCTGCTCTTTCAAACGCACATTAATACCTCACTAAGAACCCTTAACAGGACGCTTAGTTTCCACTGGTCATAAGGGTCACAGAGGGACTGTTTACCTTTGGAAGGAAAGAAATTTGCTTGGGTGACACCTTCACGGTCACAGAAAGATTAAAGCATAGTTTAAGTGAACAGATTTATGTCGCTAGTTA
>JAZGTK010001581.1:13359-38204 GCA_036877625.1 Ambastaia sidthimunki | reverse complement strand
TATTTTGTGGCCAACCTTCAGCTGTACTTAAGGTTCATCGAATAATAACCACTCCTACTGACAAGTTACATTACAGTCACGATAAACTGCTGAACTTAATATTACAGGTAGGCACAGTAGGATTTTGCTAATGCTTAGTTGGCTCTTGTTCCAGTACTACAGCTAGTTTTAGATTCTTTACTGACACCTAGTGCTCTGGATGTAGACGTCTCTTCACTGGGTGCAGGCTGTCAGGATTCTCTGCCTGCAGCGACTGACTGTGACTGGTGTGTGTTCACACTCTGCACTGCTGCTGTGTTTCTCCTCGATCTGTGTATAGAACCTGCGAGTCATTGCAGTTTGTTTTCTAGCAGGAACTGTGTGTCGGAACATTTTATTTTTTCAGTTACACTTATTCTGTTTGGACCAATGGTCATTATTTGGGCTACACTGTTGTGTCAATGTTGTGTCTAAAATATATTATGTTATTTGGTATCTTGTTTGGTTTTAGTTTAGTTTATGTTTGTTAGTTTAGTTTATGGATTATAAAGTGGGCACTGGGCTTCAAGCGATAAAAATGTTTACATCACATAACACTGTTAGCAGCAACTCCTTTAATTGTATGACACAGCCGATCACGTTATGGCAAATTTGCAGTACCCAGAGGGGCAGTATGTGACAACCCATAAGTGTCCATTCCTGCCCTGTGTGTAAAACCTTTAATTAGCAAAAAAAAAAATACACATTTTTACAAGATTTTTTTGCAATTCTGTTTGATGCTAGTGGTGCATAAATTACACATTTTACCTTTTAATTTTACTGACTAGTTTAAAGAGCACTAATTATGCAGTAAAACACAGTGTAAAGTTTATAAACAGCAGTGAGCCAGTTTTGTGGTACAGTCATTTCACCCCTAAAACATTTCTCAGAAATTAAAAGGGAAAGCAAAAATGTTGAGGGCAATAAAGCAGAGATAAACAGATACCGAAAAGGGTTAAGGGTTAAAAAAGTTAGAGAGTGCATGACACAGCCAGACCCACAATGAAAAAATAAAACTCCACAAAAGAAGTTAACTTTATCAGAGTCTGCTGTGCTTCTCTCAGCTGCTAAGACATTGAACCCTCTCAAGTAGCAGATACTTGCATTCCTAATGAGTCCGTGCACGCTGGGTTAAAAATACTTCTTTGCAGGCGGCCAGGAGGTAAGATGTGAGGTTGTGTGGCGTCACACTAGGGTGCAGTCCGGGGGTGTTGTGGGGTATTTTAGGGTACCGTACAGAGTCTGTGGCTCACAAAGCAAGAGCACTTCCCATCTTTTTTTCTGTAAGCAGATACTACACCAATAACTACAGCATAGGCAAGCATTCACACAAGCATGTGTAACTGTAGAGAAACGACTGTACCCTTTAATATCTGATTTAAAGTCTCCACTGCACAGAAGAGTGAGGACAATTTGCTGCATTGTAAAATAATTTAAGGAAACTATTATGATATTTAAGCAAATTTCCACCCACATATTATTAGATGAATATAGAAAAACTAACATATATCCTATATTTTTAAGTATTATCTACTACAATATTACCTTTTCCAGTTTCATGTGCAGCCATAAGTAAGCCATTCATAGACTGACTTCTTGAAGAATCTAAACACTGTGACTCTGTGCTACTTTAAACACTGCTCTGTTTGATTGAGCAGCCTGACATGTCAACAAATGGTCCAGCAAATGTTGGGAGTTACAGTAAGAGGGACTACCTGTTTCATTAAACAATGGCAAGTGATTTTAGCACGGCTATGAATTCTAAAGGGTTTGGGAATCAGCAAAATCACGCCTGTGATTTGTCTGCTAATCATAGTATGCTGATCAGCACAACTGTGAGTATAACATGGCTTTCATACAACAGAAAAAGCTAAGAGTGTTCCAAAAACCCTCTTGTATGAAATTATTTTCTTATGCCAGAGATAAAGATCTGCCATCCCTAGTTTAAATCTCAAGAGAGAGCATGTTTGTCTAACAGGTCCTCTGAAAAAATGTATAGTTTGTATCTTTGTATCATATTGTGGTGGAGTGATACAAAAAGTGTCCCAGTGCTGTTGTCAGAAATCAGCGCTCGAAACATCTCTCATCTAATGAGATTTAAGGACCATTAACTGTTGTACAAAATATAAATATCTGGATTTTGAATGGTAGCACTGAGATAATTTATGTTTAATATATAAAAGTGGTGCATTGCAATCTTTTACATGTTTCTCTTTCATCTGCATTGAATGTCTGCACTTTGTACAATGATATTCTTAGCTTGATTCAAGTGGATTGGATTTTGGTCAAGTAGATATTATTTAGTGCTCATTCATGCTGCATATAAAAAAATGTAACTGAAAATATTGATTCTTGGCATGAAATAAGACAACTGCACTACTCTGAAACACTGATTTCCCCTATCCTTATATAACCCTATATACAGATAATTAATTGAACACCTGTTTGAAACACTAATTTACCCAATGACAAAACTGAAATGAAAACCTCCCATTACCCAAAATGCATTGCAATCAACTTAATTATATTGTGTTTTACTACAGTGTGATTGATGGGGGTAAGCGTAACAGGCATGAACAGTTTGGCTCTAGAGGTGGGGGAAGAGAAAAGTGAAGGAACACCAGCGATAGTGTGAGGAAGAAGCCCTGGAGAACAGCTGAGACTCCCAGTATAACATTCCTCACTGCCAGAATTCCTCCTCCAGGCAAAACACAGAGAGCTCCATTCCCTCAGGGTAGTGCTAATTCATTCACACGCTCGTAGTGGCACCGTCAGCTACACTCACTCTGATCTCATTAATAGCTCTGTAAATTCATTTGCATGAGTTTTGGCATGAAAGATTAAATAATGTGCCCATGCAAACCCACCACTGGTCAAATATTGGGGGTTTTGTACAAATCCAGTAAGCAGTAGTAACAGTGACGCTTGTCTTACAGCAGCAAACATTAATGACATGATGATGGTGTTTTAAATAAATGACTCTGGTTTTTCTAATGCTACAATGTAGTCAATGCTAAAATGGAAAGCTTAATAAATTACCCTCTAATGGGTTTTTGACATCATCCAATTACAAGAGGAAAGATGCCAATTCCCAACCGTTGTTCAGCACAGAGAACAAATGGATTCAAGCCAATGACTGGGAAGGGGGTCCATCACAGAGAAGTTAAAGGAGCAGTTCATCCAAAAATGAAAATTCTTCAATTATTTACTCATGCTGAAGTCATTTCAAACACAAAAGATATTTTAGGAAATGTCTCTGTGGATTTTTTTTCCATCACTTCAATCTTCAAGCTGCTTTTTAACATGTGATGACAGTCAATAGTGACCATTTCTGTACACCTCCAAAATGGACACCAACATATGCAACACTTTGATACTTTTATGGTGTTGATGGCATTAGTATTTAAAAAAAAATCTTATTTAAAAGGATGACTGAAAGTTGGATTTTTGGAGAAAGGTGCTTTAAGAAGACCATTCTTCCATTTTAAGGAAAATGTGAATGAAAATGAAGTCAGTACCTCACTTAATATGGTAAGAACCTCAAGCCAAACATGCTCGAACACACAGACTCAAATTGCGTTTTATGGCTGTTAATGCAGCAAACATGAGTGGGACGTTTCATTGATGAAACACTGAAAATGGGTCATTGTTGAGCGTATGAAAGCATCACTGCCACATGGCTGGCCTCCTATCGGAGAACAACGCTTCTTTTCATCGGTTTTAACCGCCTGTGATAAACATGCCCTGAGATACTACAAGCTGTCTGAGGAACTCAAAGCTCACTGTCCCACCACAAATTCAGTGTGATTGCGCGAATAGCTGTGGACAGATTAGTATGATAGCTAATCCTGGGAAAATCAACAGTAGATTGGAAAGCGTTAATCTGGGCTAATCCAAACGGACACGCATCACAGTGCAGATGTCTCAGAGAGCCTGACCTGTCAATTACCTCCAGCCTGATGCTTTTTATCTCTTCACAACCCATCCGTCCCTCCATCACTCTCCACCTCCTCCCTGCTCTCCTGGGGAAAGTAAGAGCAGCCCAGAGGTCATGATGGTTTCTCTTATGTGGACATTTCTTTCAATTAATCAGTCATGGGCTTCTCTGGGATGCAAATACATTTCATCTGACAGGGAATACACGGTATAATCTCTAGAATTAAGACCTTATCTCTGTTTTGTCATGACTGTAAAATTTAAACGTATATAAGCTAAAAGTAACTTGATATGATAACTAAGTAATATGGTGACATGTAGAGACATGGACTTACAGACATGGACTAGAAGCTCAAACTTTGATTTTCAATGTAGCCTTTTCAGTACAGAATCCATTGCTGCCATCAGGCATGTTTTCCATCAATTATACTGTAAACTATTTTTGCCCATACTAGTAAAAAATGTATTTATCAAAGGTTAATCTAAATGCAAATAACCTTGTCCAATTGGCTAAATAACAGAAGTGTTGCCAAGTGTTGACACAGACAAAAAATGAATAACAATAGTAAATTATTTTTTAATAGTGAATTCTGAGTAAATACTGTATAAAAATGTTTCATTTTGTTCCACTTAATACAGCATCTTGTCTATTTCTCATTACTATTAAGATGCAAAAATACTAGCATATAATATAAAATCAGACAATCTGCTCTCTAGACACCGATACTAACCTAGTACAGGCAATTTGTGTGAAATAAAAACACAGGCCTAAAGAAAAAAAGAGCACAGGTTAGCAGAACAACAAGGCCTCATTTTGTAAAGCAAACCCAAGCATCAACACAAATTAGTAGGTATCTCAATAATGTCATGTTCCTTAAGGTTGGAGATATTTCCTGTTTTAATGTCATTAGCTTTCTTTCAAGAGGCCTATAGCTACAGGAGCTTGCAGAGAACCGGTTTGACCTTGAGAGGGAAGGGAGGAAGACAGAGAGGTGGGGGCATGGAGCGGCAGAATGCGAGCTCATGCATCACATCAAGGAACACCCATCCCGGCGAAGAAGAGGTACTGCAGAGTTTAGCATTACGGATACAGTTCGTTTGACCGAGATGCATAACTACTAGAAAATAGTTTGATGCAAAGCTGGTTTCTTAGCAACCGGGTATTTAAGAAATTGTTCCCAACCCACAACAATAATTATGGACACTTACAGCTTTAAGGAGCAAAAGCTGCATAGCAATACAAGACGCATACCTTAAGTATTTTTTTTAAGATCATCTAAATACCAAAGATGTCCAAATACAGGATACACAAGATGACAGAGAAGCTACATCACTGATGCATCTTTTCGCAACCTTCTCCTCTTCCCCCCCAACACCCCCGTGAACCAATTGTGTCTAGAGATGTGGAAATTTCCTCTCATCCTCTAAAGCAGGGCTGTGGAGCACAGCAGTGATCATTTGCATATCGAATGAATGCGGATGCTACGTCACCAAGACAGAGAATGACTGACAGCTGAAACCCGCGCTGACACTTTCGTACAGCCGCGACTAATCTGAATTTTTCGAAAACTAGTATGACATACCGACTAATCGGTCAAGATGGTATTGTATTTCTTGCGATGTTCATGGGCAAGACATTTCTAAAAATAATAAAAATAAATCAAACACCAGACCGTTTAAGATGTTGCGGTATGGCAGGTGCAGTCATTTCAAACAAACAACGCTTATTATATTTAGTGTACAAATGAATTACCTCAACGCATCATTTCACATCTAATGTGATGGGCCTGCTGTACAGAGCGCAGTGATATTCAAGAGAATCTATTCATAGACCTCAAGCCTCGTGTGAAACTGTGGGATACGGAGCGAATATCATCGCCATGCTGTTTGATTAAAACACATTTTAAATGAATTCCACTGCAACATCTTCAAACGTCGAAGGCTTTTAGAGATAAATTATGTTCAGATTCTGATTCAGTGTAAAGTCATTTCCCCATCTCATAAATGGAGTACTGCAATGTGTAAATGGCTAGACGCAGACCGATTTATGTCAAGTCATAAATCTATAAACACGCTCCAAACCCTTTTATTTTAATGCAACCTCAGTTTAAGCTGACCGTACATTTTTTGAAAGATGGAGTCGTCGTGAAAAACGCGATCGATTACCTGTGCTTTTATATAAGCTTCTGGTAATAGTTTATGGAAATTGTCTAAATTAACTGTTTAAATGTTGACATTCATTTATATTGTGGGACACAGAGACTCGGGGAAGCCCGCAGTGGTTCAACGCATGGTGAATTACACATACTGCCACATTATAACGGACTGTAATCGACAGCAATGAGCCATAAAAGCCGGTTTCATTTTTGTCTTTTTCAGGTTAGAAATGTCAATGGTAAAGACTTGCCAATGCAACAGAGCTTTGAATTAACTGGGATATGAATGTACGGACCCGATTGTAGGAAACACTGCAGATCTGTAGGTATTTATTAAATGACACGCTTTTGCATGCCACA
Organism: Ambastaia sidthimunki; assembly: GCA_036877625.1. Lineage (NCBI taxonomy): Eukaryota > Metazoa > Chordata > Actinopteri > Cypriniformes > Botiidae > Ambastaia > Ambastaia sidthimunki. Next base: position 31,734 of record JAZGTK010001581.1, on the reverse strand, counting down.
AAAGACAGAGCGACATATAGTTAGTTTAATATGTTTGTTGGTTTGTAAACATGGGTTTTCAGGGCGTGCTGTTGACACTTGTTAAATAACGAGTACTTACCCCAACTACTCGCGGTGCGCCCGATGAATTCCCCCGTCTGCGGGTTGTAGATAAAGTCTTTCCAATTGGACTTTTTCTCGTCAGCTTTCTCCTCTTTGTTGGCCATGGCTCGAAAAGAATGAATAAACCAGTTTGAGGACGAAGGATGAAGACAAATCAAAAAAGCGTTGATTCAGGCTTGCCACCTTTGCGGTATGAAATAAATGAGGTGTGCAGTCTTTCCACGCGGCTCGAGACTGCAGCAGTCGTCCGGTCTGGCTCCTCTCTAGCAGCGTTTAAAGTGTTACGGCGCATGCGCAGCGCGCGGCGGCACAGCAATTTTAAGAGCCGCATCTAAATGATTAGGATTCAACATAATTTTTACAAGATTTACTAAAACCCCTTATAGCTTTGTGTACTGCGACGAACTTGCAAAGTTGTCAATACGTCTTCATATTAAGTGTTAAAGCTACTGAGCATTTCCACCTAAAACCTTGGTATTTTGAGTTTTTACAACGGGAGCCTGTTTACTAAAGGATTTAAGAATACCAATAAATAAATAAATGAAACGTTATCTAAAGAGAATGCCAAAAGCCATCTACATATTTGTATTTAAATGTATTTAAGATGTATTGCAGACAATTTAATGGCTTTCAAGCTAAAATTGAAACGCAAAACCACATAAATAATAATTCTAAATTAATTGCATATTTAACAGCATAAAATGCTTTGCAGAAATTGTAATTCATAAATTACATAAAATATAAAACACATCTAACAACTTTACCCAACCTTATATAAATGTCCTTGTCTTAATACTGGTGTGGTTTTATTATTAACTTGTTCTACAAGCAGGCAATACTAAAAGATTAACTGGCATTTTAGATTGGAGGATAGAAGTCACAAAAAATATTTTAGGACTTTCTAACTACAGCAGGTATCTAACAACAAACAAAACCAGTTCTAGAGAAAACATTTTATGAAAATCATATTAAGAAATTTGACTTTTGAATCAAAACTAGTAGAATAACAATCCTGGAAACAATGATTACTATGATGACAATATTTAAAGAATTAAAATGGAGTGTTGCAAAAGTATGAAATATCTAATTTAGTAGTTGCTGATGATGGCATATGCAGCTTTAGGATCAGACCAGATCTCACTTATACAACATGTCTGAGAATGTTTTGAGAAACACTGCTAAATAACTGCACCACAGTGGAAAATGGTCAAAAACAACTTTTTTACTCTTAATTATTTCATGAACTGATCATTTACATATTTAAAACTACTAATTGATCATTATCGTTTAAAATTTTAGCTCATCCTCACTATTAAGCAACGCTTAACTCCTTTTTTTTGCCGCTATCATTAAACGTAACTTAATTTTGATTAAATGAAAAATTCATGAACAGAAGTTGAGTTTATATATTAGCCTATCAGATCTCACTTGTTTAATATGGTCATGTAGATACAGTTAAACGCACATACACCTCCTAATACAGGAGAAGTATTGTACCATCACTTGGAAGGTTTAAAACACATACGTGCTGCAGTTCCATGCAATTATCATAATGATAATTAAACGTGTATACTCACGTTATCACATTTAAACGTTTTCATGGTTATTTTCTTTGTTAAACCACACCACACCAGACATAACCAAAATTATATGTTTTTATGTGTATACATGTACATACAGATACATCTGCAAACCAAAAGTCATATTAGTTATTTTGTTGCGTTAAGTCAGTTTAAAATGCAACCTGAGTGGATCAGGGAGATATCTCTTGTATTGGCCACTCTGAGTTGTAACAAAATGTTTTTTAATCACACTCACACAAAGACTACCAAGATCTCTTAACATGCAACATTCAGCTAGCTTGACGCAACATGCTCCAAGCTACATGAACCAAGAACAACTGATGACAACCATTAATATTTCCTGTTCCTTCAACAACTGCAGTAAATGACAGTGAATAAACTATGTAATACAACAAAATAACATTGAATCCACTTATAAAAAAAAGAACACATTTCCATTTTTTAATGCAAGGGGGTAAATTCCTTCCAATCCAGAACATTGCTTATCTGATCCCCACAGTGAAGAAGAAAAATAAGTGGGCAGTAGCCCACTGGACTACACAGACATCATCTTCGTCAGATATGATCGAAATAAATACATTTTATGAAAGAATTTGAAAGTCCTCTGGATAACAAGTGGAGAAAGTAAGTACACAGGGATGAAGAAATTAAACTCGGGATATTTCATGAAAAATACATAGACCTTCACTTCTCTTCTCTACAGCCCGACCTGCGTCTTGCGCATCAACTGATAGCATGAAAAGAGCACCACAGAAACCCAGCGAACTGTCTCTCCCACAGCCAGACTTCTGCCGATTTGTGCCAGACTGGGAAAGAGGAAGAAAGATATTGCGTGGGAAGTAAAAATATTGTAATATAGCAGGGAGTGGCAGCCTATTTCCTGTGTAGCGTTCCTCCCCAGTGCTGCTGTATAATCCTGTCCCAGCATAGAGGGCGACGTCACGCTGAGCACAGCCTCACTCTGGAGAAGAGGGATTGTCATCGTCTTCATCATCGTCATCCTCTTCCTCGTTAAAGGAGCTGGGTGTCTGACCTCGCGACTCTGAGGTGTGTGACGGGGCAGTGCTGCTGTGACTGTGGAGAGAGGTGGGGTTATCTAAACGTTAGTACAACTGCTAAAGCTGATGGCAACTATAGCAAGACAGCCTTCTGAGGGCCGCCCTCTCTACCCAACTCAGCAAGTCCCACGTGTATTTATATCCCAAAAAATACGCGAGGAGATCATGTGTTATCTCAAACAGCTCTCACTTTGTTTACAAGTTAAACAGTTACACAGTTGTGAGGCAAGCTGATGGTAAACATACCTTGTGTGGCTGAGAGGTGTTCTATTGGAGTTTCTGGCCATTCCTGTTGGGATAGAATAACATGGTGTTTACATCCATTTTATAAACTAAACATAAAAAACGATAATAACTCTACTAAAAAAGACAATGATTGCTGCTTTATTTGGGAAGAACCAATTCAACTGAAGGGTAAAGACCTGCTGTACAAACTACAAAACTATCATTGGCCAACCTGGTCAACAATGAGTGAATTAATGTTCTGACATTTGTTTTGAATAAGTATTTTTAGCCATGAAACCAAATTTTCCATTACTTCATTAAAATATTTTTTGTATTTTGTCACTATGACAAAGACATTTTTTAGTTGTTAAACTGTTTCTAAACCATAGAGACCCATCTTGATTGTGTTTCTTTTATTTTGGCACGTTAATGCCAAGAATGTGTTACCACAGTTCTAAAGTTACAACAATTAAAAAAAAAATGTGATTCACTTTTGTCTTTCTGTTTGCTGGTATAATCTACATTAGATTAGACAACCACATCTGATCTGGGCGTTCTAACTGACATAAATGTGTGGTCAGAGGAGGCAAAACCACAGTACAGTGTAGAAGCTTGAACCAAATTATCTTGCATTTCTAGATGTCTCTAGTGAATTAATGTGCCTTTTTTCCAGTGAAAACAATAAAGCTTGTGTACTTGCAATTCCAAGTACTTGAGTTATCAGACATTTGCTGCATCAGTGAAGATTCATAGTGACCTTCAGTATGAGTTCATCACAGTTAGACTTTATCCTTTGTCATGTAACTGCCAAAATATGGAAGAACAGCTTGGAGGTTGGAATTTTTCAGGAGAAAGACCACTTGGGTCCAGACCAGTGATGCATGATTTCCACCATATTATTCTTATACTAACTATAATACCTCTCTAATTGATAACTAATGATTCTCTGTGTCCTGTAACATAACTGGTAGAGAATGGTGGTAGTAAGGCCAAGGACTGCAAAGACTGATGAAATGTACCTCCAATGCACTATAGATCACTTTGAGTAAAAATGTCTCCAAAATGCTTACATGAAATGGAGTTAGGGTGAATTATGCAGATACTAGAATCCACAGGTGTAAGATGCAGCCAGTCAATCTTGGAGTGGTATTCACACAACAATTACATTTCTAAAAAACTGTCACAAGTTTCTTAGGTACGCACCAATAACATACGATTCCAGGGACTTGGGCACTAGAGATTTGGCCACAGTGAGATTCTCGGGAGAGCATGTACCGTTCTCGAGCCCCAGAGACATGCCCATTCGCTTCAGGATCTCAACATCGTCGTGGATCTCAAACGTGTTGTCAAAGTTAAAGAGGTATTCACACCTGTTTGGAGGATAAATATTAGTTAAGCAGCTGGCAAATACATTTAATACATTTACTATTTGAAAAAGCGAATCCTTAAATTTTAATATTTTTGTCTCTTTAGGCTTCCAAACCGAAGCTGAAGTCAAAGCTCAAAAGTCACTATTATGTGACTAACCAGCTTTGCTTTTGTGATGTTAAACACACATATACACATGAACTTGGCCTGCCTGCCCAGTTACAGTAAAGTAAGGAGCGGTAGGTATAGGTAATAAGTAGGGCGGATACTATTATTAGTGCTCTGTATATTCTCCAAAAGGATCCCAATATTAGAAACAAGTGACTGAAGTTTATTTTTAACAGGATTAAAAACAATAAATGCTCAAAATAAAACAATTGGCGAACCGTGGCAATGTAATGGGGAATTAAAAAACATTGTAATCAGGTTATAAAAATAGAAATGACAGATGTATGACATAACTCATTTAAGTTACGCAAAACCTACTAATTTATTTGCACTGTTCAGTCTGTTTGTTCAAACATTTTGGTGGGTTTACAAACAATATTAAGCAAACAGACAATGAGAAATATCATACTTATCACTAGAGATGGAGCAGTCGATGACGGTGCGGACGTCTGTGTTGAGGATAATGAAGGGAAGCTGAATGACGGATCCTGGAGGGGGAGCTGACTGCGACGGCGCACCGTTAGCCTGGTTCCTCTTTACAAGATTCTTGAAAGCGATCTGCTGCTCCATGGTAAGAGAAGCACAAATCACCAAACGCACACACAGATCCTTTCAGCAGTACCATTTACATCAAGAGTTGGCTTTTAATTAAACCTGTAATTAAAGTTATAGTGGACACTGTTGATAATTAAATACTGTAGCTATGTGTGATGAATGCTAACATACGCACGTGTGTGCATAACGAGCCAATGCATTTTATTTATTTGCTCCTCGCTCAAACCCTGATTAATATCCCAGCAGGACACAGGCCTCTTCTGATCTACCTAAACATGTATGACTTCATCGCTCCGATCAACTGCAGTATAATATGCATTACTTTTTTATGTATCTGTAATGCCGACTTTCAGTGCTAATTTGCTAAAATGCAATACAGTGGGGGCTGGATGCTTTACAAAGTGACGTGTCCGCACAAATAGACTGTGGTGATTTTCTGTGATTGTGTGTGGGCTTCACTGCAGGAGATGGATGCCGCTTGACCGTCTGGAAGAAAAATGGATCAATATCGGGAGATTGCTGCTTTCTGCAGCTGGCCGCAGTAAATGCAACTCCTCCCTCCTTTCATCTGCTGTTTTTTTGCTTATCATTAATGTCTTCATACAATGTAGTAGACTGAGGCTAGTAAATACTAAAGAATTTAGGCAGATACTAACTTGTATGGTGCTGTGCTACTACTGGATACAGAGCAAGATCTTTCTATTTCATTTTCATTGCAAAAAATGTTTGTGACAAGGTCTAAAAAAAGCTACTTTATCAAATCTCTCTCTCTCTCTCTCTCTCTCTTTCTCTTTCTCTTTCTCACACACACACACACACACACACACACACACCACAGGTGTGGTACAAACCTGTAATATCAACTCCTCTAGCTGAGCTCTCTTCTGCCGGATTCTTTCCAAACGCTTCTGTTTTTCCAGCTGAAAGATGACCACACACAGACAAAATTATCATCAGACTTTACTGTAAAACTGCCTGTATAAACCCATAAAACAGAACTGTTGTACACTATACACCTGCAGTAACACACAAATAACAGCTTTAAAAGAAGGTGTACGAGTATGTTCACACGTGTGTGCATGTGTGGGCTCCCCCATCACAGCCCTTCCTCTCCATCATCCTTCTCCATTCACCCTCTGCTGCTGTCAGACTGCTACAGATGTGACACTAACAGATGGTGTCAGAGGGCCCTCACAAACACCCCCAACCATCCACACACTCCCCCACCCCCCTCCACACCCACACTTTAACTTTACAGTGGATGAGGGTACAGTGTATTTTATTATAGCATTTACGGATGTCCATTGCTTATGACCACACAAATAATACAAATAGCCCAGAAAAAAGCTGAAAAAGCTGATTTTCATCAGTGACCATGTTTACATCTCTAATTTACATAACATTTCAATAAGCTTAATGTAATAATATACATAGACTGAAAATAAAAAAAGCATTACATTCAGAGTGAAATCTAGGTGTGTTGTTTAGTGCGCACACACACACACACACACACACATACACATACACACACACCTCTAGGTTGCGGCACTCCTGGGCTGAGTTTGTGGGCAGGCCAATCCAGCGTATCTCCTTCTTTTCTTTAGAGATGATGTTCATGGCCATCAACACATTAAGAGCATCATATACGCGTCGACGAATGTTCTTTTGGTCGTACACCTGCTGCGTGTGAAAATACACCATTAATAACAGCACTAAAGGCACAGATATGTGTGCTTATCTCTTCTGCACTTTCTCTTTGATTCCCTAATGCCTTATGTCCTGTTGAACATCCAACCCTGCAACATCTGCTGTAAAGTCTTTTTAATTACACTTTTTTAATAAGCATTCCTCTAGGTGGACTGTCAGAACTCTAGGACTAGGAAAACTCAAACAGCGGTAAAAACATGACCACCACCTCCCATTATATAAGAGATATGATCTGAGATCAACACCAAGTTGCTGTTTTTCCTCAGGTTTTTGGGACGTGGCCAGATGAGAGAAGAGATTGTGCAGTACTACAGGAAGTGCTCACTGCTCTTCATAAAGTACAGACAGATAAATCACAGTTCATATTAACACAAGAGTCAACAGGAGGAATCTGGCGAGCTCTGTTAACATTTATCAGCCCAGCTCTGGTTTGAATCCACTGTGTAAACAGACACTGACTAACTGATGGTCATTTTGGGTGAGGTGTAACAGTGACTGTATACATCTGTCATATCTGAAAGATCAGCCCAAGAGACAAAAAGGGTTTTGGCAGTAATGTAACTGTAAGATACACATTAGCTTTAACCCATTAGGATGTTTAAAATCTGTGTGAATAGAGGCTTCACATGCTCCAGACAGTTGTGAGCTGTGGTGATCAGGTGGTTCAAACAGGTTCTGCCCTGTAAGTGGTTTTCAATACCATTCTCATACATAAAAAACTGACAACAGATAGTATTTGATTAGGTCAAACACGTCTCTGCTATCATGTTGTATGGATGAAGTTTTAAACACAGCTAATTGGTATATTGAAAGGCTTTTAATGCGTGACATTTATATGGATTCCTCACTTTACATATTGTTGTTAAATATTCAGAGATTATAAGAAACAGAAAGACGTTTTAGAGTGTTATAAATAAATAAATAAAAAGCTACGAAAGCAAAACTGTAAGCTAATCCTAGCTGTTCTGACTAACTGCTGTAAACAAGGTACAGAGTGTTTGTTATATGTTCAAGAATGACCTTTTGTCATGACGTTTTATACAGATGGATAGGAGACAACAGCTAAGACGTGCATCTAGATCAAGAAAGTTAACATAAACAGGAAAAGGCAGCTGCTGATGTATCTTTTGTTATCTTTCGAGTTTATTTGATGTACCAAACAATCTGTAGTCTGTAGTACCTTACCTTGGACAACCTCAGCTTTTAGATGTATGTTTATATGTAACAGTTTAAACAATTGTACTGTTTCTCCTACTTTAACTCCTTTTGACTCCATGTAACTCACTGTGGGTGATGTCATAGCACAAACGTTGATAGTAGCTTCAAGTAACATCTAAAGTCAGTTCTCCACAGTCACTTACCGAGTCAGTGGGCAACAGGCTGCTGGCATGGGTGAACTCGGCCACCAGCTCATCAGCCACCTCGTTGTAGGATGTGGTGCCTTTCTTTTGGACCTTCTCGCACACCTTCATGGAGAAGTGCCTCAGGCCCTTACCGTTCTTATCTGCTCTCTTCATTTTCTTACTGCAGAGAGAGAGAGATGGAGTTTTATTTTATAGATCTTGAATAAAAGGGTGATTTGCACAAAACCTGTCAGGAAATAAGGCTTTATATTTTGGAAAACTGATTAAAAACTGATTGAATTTAATTAATTGATTGCTTTTGAAGCACTATATTCTCAATGTCCTTTTATCTGTTGTCTCTGCACCATTTTAAAACTCTTTTTGACATTGCAAAAAAGTAAATTTGCTGACAAACCAGCCTGCAATGCATCTTGTTCCCATGACAATATAATTTGCTCTCTTGGCCTCTCAGCACAGCAGCTCCTCAAGTCAGAAACAACCAAACTGTGTTTTCAGCGACTAGCTGAAGGAAGCTGTTCAATGTCTTTATGCAAATGCAAGTTGCTTTGCTCTCAATGATAATATGTTAAACTGAATAGCACCAAACATGATTCTTGCATGAACCATTGAAATGCTACTAACTCCCAGTTGGATAACAGCTGAAAACCATTACATCATCGTCTACACCTCGACTGCAAGAGGATGACTAGACCAATAACACACCACCTACCACAACCACAGAAAACACCATAAGATGGAACTTATCGATCCTTAATCATTTTACAGGTTGGTTTATATCAGCATTGTACATTTTCTGTCATATACGTAAATCTCATCAAACTAATACATTTCTAAAATGAACTGCACTGACACTGTTTGCTCAATATAGTCAGAGGAGAACTGTGTCTGGTTTCTCCCAAGCTTTCATTCTCCACTACTACATGGTTGGAATTTTGTATCCCTGCCACAATTGCCTCTGATTTGCTCACTGTGGGACTACTGACTTCTATAATGCCGTCTATATATTTTCTTAATATTACCAGGAATTAAAACTATAGGCACCTGGTTATGTTTATAGTTTCTAATGTAATCTGTTAAATTAATATGCTTTAGTGTTATACATTGTTCTGTCATAATTTTACACTGTAGCAATTAAGTGTGACTTCTTCAAATAGTACTGACACTGTCCACCTTGAGTAGACAAAAATAAACTGATTCATCTAACTGAACCTGATTTAGCTTAAATTCTCTACTAGCATTTTATGGAATTTCCTTGTTCCTTGCCACAGTTGCCTTCAGTGTTCAGATCAGGTTTTGTATAACAATAGCCAAAGTTTTCAAAACCTTTATGTGACGTTCACAGTAGCATGCTTTCAGACCCAATTCTCAAATTCTTGCACTCTGTCACCTTCATCTTATACTTTCTGTTTACATACTTCTCTTACATTTGTCATTTGCTGATTACAATGTGTCATCATATACGCTCTGGTAATGAAACATGGTTGTGACATACGACTATGTGGATAGCCTGTATATTTGTGTTCTGGGCATAAACATGTCCCCCTCATATTGTGTGTGTGTGTGTGTTGCTTGCGTATGCGTGTTTTGCATTTTACTGAGTCTTTGGCCCGGGGTCGTGTCACAGCAGAGGATGAGTCACGTTCACGACAGAAGTGGGAAAGAAGTACACACACACACACACACAGAGTCACACACAGACAGTGTGTGACTAAATCAGTGTCATGACAACACCACATCATGGGTACAACCACACTCAACCACTTCATTCATTCATATATTTAACCATTAGGAAAAATGATAGTAGGGCGGGTAAAAATCGGTACATCAATACTGAAAACATTAGCCAAAGCAGCAAAAAACAAATCTATAATGAAATGAGATGTTTAAATTCTCAGCAGAAAATGTGGGTGGTAATTTGCAAGTGCAAATTAAAAGAGCTCACTCTTGTTATACAAATGTTAGTAACTGTTTAAAGCTGGGCAAACGCTGTATGAGTTTTAATTGCCCTCTACAATTGTTGCTTGTCAGACTGTATGGACATGAACCCATAAGCTACGTCAGACTGTGGGATTTCAGTTGTTATTTATGTCTGGCTGGATAATAGTCAAGATTTGTTAAAAATAGACACATACAAGAAGACTCGTCTGGAGTTTGACGTTAATCCGTACTTTGAGTATTAAACAAACTTTGGCTTTGTTTAAAATGCCCAACTCAAAGTAAGAGAAACCTTGCTGTAGCAAACAGCACCATTAATATAAGTGAAAAAGGAGGGAGACGGATACAGATGCAGAAAAGGGTGAAAAAAGAAAAGAAATGGTAGCTGTTCTCATACATAATCAGTCTGTGATCATTACAGAGGGAACATCAGCCTTTCTGTGCTGCACTTACAGGAACATGTCTCTATTGGTTAAGCATGCTGTGATGCACAATCTGATGTCACGCATGTGAGCATGTTTATGCGTGCTGCAGGGAATTTGGGTGTATACGAGTGTGAGTTAAAACAAAAGGATGGCAAGAACTTATATGTGAATGATCTGTAGGAACATTCATTCATTCCCTCTTTCTGTCTGTCTCTGAGAGTATAAATAAAGCATCTGCAGTGTGGGATGAATTATGTAACCAGTCCTCAATGGAGCAGAGAGGAACATGGGAGGAAAAGGGGGAGGGTACAGTGGTAACTGATTGGGGTTCCAGTCGTCAGGACAAATTAGTTCCAGACCCCCAGCTAACCAAATCTGCCTCTAATTGAGTCAAAGTACTGCAGTACTATAAAAAGGGACACACACAACACACACTCTGTCCTCTGTTTGTGACTGTTAATGTGATATGCGTTTACATGCAACCAGATCTCATGGCTGCCTGTGTGTAAAATACATGTACACATGTATTTCTGCTTAGCAACAGTGCTGAGATGTGCTTGCCTCCTGTGAGGAATGTTTCAGCATCACAGAAATACAGTCTAAGAATGGAGAGATAGAGAGGGAAAGAGAGAGAGAGAAAGCAAGAGAAAGATACAGAGGGAAAGAGAAACAGAGTCAGAAAGAGAGAAGGAGAGGGGGAGAGAGACAGCGAGGGAGAGAAGGAGAGAAAGATGGAGGGATAAAGAGGTAGTGTGGGGAACAGAGGAGGGGGGAGGCTCATCTGACCTTTTGTGGGAAAAGTCACATCTGCCAGACTGCAGCAGATGAGAGACTCAGGAAACACACAGAAGGGCAACATAGTATAAAAGAGGAATTGGGGGTAACTAATAAAAAAAAATCATTATTATATTTAAATCTGCAATCTGTAACTTTTTTTCTAGCATACTGAAAACAGTTACTGAGCAAGAACATTACAGTCAAACTGTAATGTTAGTGGTCTCATATTGAGCTAATGGCTACGTATAACATCTGCATTTCACAAAGAATACTAAGTGTTAGTGTGATAATGTGTTAAATGAGTGTTAAAATAGATCTCTTTACCTTACCCTATACTACAACAGTAAATTTAGCATAACTATTAATAATTTGAGCTGCCAGTTTGGATTTTGCCAGTTTTGGATTTTGATCAAACAGATATGGTGATAGAGAGGCAAAAATTATGGTATGCAGCTTTAACTATATGTTTATATTGATATTGACAAAAACTACACCCTTCAATATTTCACTACCCGCAATCCAATACAACTGAACACATAAACAGCTCAATCAATCAATTAATTAATCAATGTTTAATGGCTCAACTAACATGAACAAATAAAGCAAAACTACAGTTTCACAATCAGCAGTGGATGACACACAAAACTGCCCTAGAAAACTCCCAAAAGACACTTAGTATTCTCTGTGAAATGTAGCTGTTATACGCAGCCATTAGCTCAATATGAGACCACAAACATTACAGTTTGACTGAGTGAAGTCCTGCTGCTCCTTTAACTGCATCATCAATACCAGTGACATCACACTGAGGTGACGGAGAGGTTGTGTGTGTTATCTACAGAATCTCATTAGTGACACTGAAACACAACTGGCTGTGTGGCTGTGAACCACAACTGTCCTGCACAACATCTGAGCCTCATAAATCCTGCTAAGACATGAGCATTTGTTCTCACACACACACATGCACACACGTGTCTCACAGGCAAGTCCATTTAAAGACATGTGTGACTGATGTGTGATTGATGCCAGTGTCCCTCAGCTCTGCTCATTTACCTAGATGAGGAATCACTGGAACACAGCCCATCCCTGCAACACACACACACACACACACAAATTAATATTTTAGCAAACAGCATCTTTTTGGTTTTATCAGTCCTTCTTCAACTAACATTGTTTGTCAAAATTCTATTTTTAGTGAAAAACAAATCACTATATTTAGTATTTCTAAGAATCATTTAAGATGTTTTAGATATTTTTAAAATGCAAATAATTAAAAATTCAGAGAGATGCCTACCTGTCTGAGTAATAGGAATCCATGTAGTCATGTGTCCGTTTTTTGTTCCTACAAAGAAAGACAAACAAATAGAAACATTAGTTTGTTGCCTAGCTTAACTGGAACAAGGACCCCATTTACACCCAGTGTTAACATTTGTCTCAAGTGATCTAAACGGAAGTGGACAGGTGAGACAGATATCAGTTTATGCCTTGTGTTCACATGACTCTCAAATGCATCTCCTGTGGCCAACTGTGATCAGGTCTCAAGTGAAAGGTCCCTGTTTGCAGGACTTCATACATCCACAATTGATAAAGCAGAACAATCACAGCACATACAGATGCTCCCATATACACTATATTATCTAAACTGCATTAAAACGTATTGATTTCCAGTTTTTGATTGAATGGTTGTTATTTTATATCACTTGAGCAAAGTAAACCCCTTGTTTCAGTGAGATGGATGTTTGACAGTAATAGATCCAAACAGATCCAAGGTTCAGGTCCAGTTTACTAGCTCTAGGTAGTAAACTGCACACTAGGTATCTCCTTCTTTATAGCAATTTTGTTCATTACTTAAAGATAATCTGTTAGAAGTTAACACAACTCAACTATTAGGCAGAGTCAGAAGGAGAAAACATCAGACATCAGGAGATAAAGTGATAATGTCCAGTGATGCTATTAAAAACTTTGGGATGGAGACCCTTATCTCTACTCAACATGACATTAAACATCAGTAATGGAAAAATAATTACAAAATGAATATAAAATATAATTAGTAGAGATTATTATGGATAATAAAAAATATAAATTAAATACAACACTGATGCATTTATTCATTTGGCAGACGTTTTAATCCAAAGCGATTTACAGTGAATTTAAGGTATACAGTTTTTTTTATCAGTACTTGTGTTTCCTGGGATAAAACCCGCAACATTTGCGCTGCTAACGCAATGCTCTACCAGTTGAGCTATAGGAACACTGATGCATGTCTATACTCCTGGGCACATATGGTCACAAAAACAGCCCTAAAATAGGCCCAAACTAAATGTTTTCTAAACCCAGAAAGACAAATTTCAAAAATGTAAACTCATACAGTCAGAGAATAAGCAGTAGGAGGTGCTCTAATCATCAAGTGTTCTTATTAAAACGTGTGTTTGTTGTAAAGGGGAGAGGTGTGTTAGCTCACCCTGGGGTCCACTCATTGCCCTGGGGAGGATGTGCCTGAGTAACCATGGCAACCGGTGTTGTGTGCGGCGTAAACGGGCTGCCAATGAGGATGTTTCCTGGGTGAGACACTCTCTGTGGTGTGCTTAAAATCTACAGAAAGAAAAAGAGGACAGGCTATGTTTAATGACAGGTTAACACTGTTCAATGCATGTCTCTGAAGATCATTTTTGCTTTCTTTGGGTCAAGCAGTCAGGATAGGGCTGATCTAATGCATATTTAAATACAAAACTGGAAAAGACTTTCTCGATTGCTTAAAAACAAAATGAGCTGTGATTGATTGCTTTACATGGCAAGGCAAGTTTATTTATACAGCGCATTTCATACAAAACTGTAATTAGAATTAAAAAGAAAGTTAGGAAGTTGTACTTCTGGAGCACTGTGTCGGATAGAAATGTTTTTGTACTTTATTACATCATTGTACATTTGTACAACTATCTCCAGGTACATTGGAACTTTTGCTGTAAGCGACCTCCAGTCTAGTGCTGTACAGCTTCACTCAGAGAGATCTTCGCTTCTGTCCTTGCATCTTTCTGCTACTTATGTATTGCTTTTTCACCGATAACCTGCAGCCCTTCACGTACATTAGTGTGCTGCAACCCCCGGGGAGAGCAAACAGGGCCTTCTGCAGACAGCCACAGTGAGGACGCCCTCACCCATCACCATTACGTGAGATAAACTACTGGCTATTTCTGGAATGACACGCTACCGTACCACTGCTGTTTCTGCATTATGCAGCAAGCATTCTGTGCATCGTTTGTATATTTTCTGCATGTGCAGAATACCCAGATCACCTACTGCATTTGTCAAAGTGTGAAGTATAGTCAAGCACATCCCACAACGCAATGCGCTCCTGACTGCTTATTACCAGTGTGAATTAACCAGTTACATTTATAGCTATAATTTTAAACATTTCATAAATTTTAAAACACTATATATGCAACTGATATACAACAATCATTTATATAAATGTTTTATATTTACTGTATATTGCGTACTATCACATATACTTTCGACATATTTAGTGTATACTGTGCAGTATGCAGTAAGCTAGTATTTCATTTTGATTTACTCTCGTCCCTGCACTCCTGCATACCATCATTGCACTGTGTTATTGATATGCAGGTGACATTCGAGTGTGGAGGATGTGATTGTGTGTGTGTGTGTGTGTGTGTGTAATAGAGCTATTCAGCTAGAAAGAAATCAGTAAGTGTGTGTGCACAACCACTGAGCCACACATCTCTGGAATGAGCGAGTAAGGGTATTAACGACGGTCTCTCATGCCATACACTCATTAATAACCTCATTAGCAAAGGTGCAGTCAAACAGCGCAGTTCTGTTCTCCTCTAGGTAAGCCACAGAAAACTCCTTCACCTTTTAATGTGGATGACGGCAAACTGTGGCATTACAATGATGCCAGATTTCAAGTTTAACTTTTCCTCCCTGCCTTATCTTCCACTGTTTAGCCAAACAGGTACTGCAGTTCTGCTTCAGACTCTTGAGAAAGTCAACATTCTAAACTTGGATAGTAGGAAGTGTTTTAACATTAATCTACAACACTGATAAACTGACACATTCATCTATGTTTGTAGAAGACACATCCCCATCTGAACTGTCTGTAAAGCAAGTTTCTCTGCTTTAAAACCTTTTGCTTTAATCTCTTTAATATTGCTCCCTTTTGTTAATTTGCTCAGTCAGGGCAGCTGTACAGACACCCTCCTCCTTCCATCCCTCTTTCTGTCATTTACAGTACAGTGGACACAAGCACATGCTGTACTAGTGTGTGCACAGAGGCATAATGTTAATTACAAGGATTTGACTGCCCTCTTCAGGCCACAGTACAAACTGCAGTATGAAATATCAAATCCAAATTACAAAAATAAAAAAAAGGGATAGAAAAGTTTAAGATTTTATTTTATTTTTGCACATGGTGCACAATATTTTGCTGTTGGCTCACAGATATTTAATTATTTACCATATATTCTATATTATTGTGTTAACAATATAAAATGTTTGGATTTTAATGCACTTTTTATTTCACCAGTTTCTTTATTTTAAAAATGTGAAAAAACGGGTTTAACTTATTTTTAAAAGACACAAGACACTGAGCTGTATATTTAACTGTATATCGATACCTATTTCTCAGAATCAGAATCAAAAGTGAAACATACTCTGTTAGCTATACTGCTGAGTCCTAGTTGTGTTTGTAAGGTTATACACTGTGACTTTTTGTTGATGCCTCTTTGCATATGTTTAAACACGTTTTACACAGTGGGCCTGTGTGTTGGTGTAACTCTCACCATCTGGGCTCCCACATTGGAGTTGACCGTCCCTAGTGTGATCTTGGTGGCTGGGCTGTAGCTGGGTGTTACCAGGGAAATGTTGCCTGCAAACACATAAACACAGTCAGGCTGATGTGCACAAACAGAGCTTTGAGCCTCAGAAGCTTATGGATTATGTGTGGGCCACTGACTGAATGGAAATGGTGACTTCCTTACACATCCTGCTTTAATGCAATTTATACTAATCCAATCTTGTTTTGTCTACTAAAGGTCCATTGAATGTCCACTGGCTGGAATATCTATGCAACTTACATTTATTTATAAATAACAATATTCAGGAACAATTTTTCAGCAAAGAGTTCGTTTTTTTTTTAAAGACAATACAATACACTCACTGTTCAATGTGAAGAAAAAAACTTTTTGGATATCTACTGGTACTAAAACATTAGCAGAGCATGTCCATGTCCATCAGCCATTTATGTTTGGTATATAATGCAATGACATTTCTAAATTTTTAGCATGACTAACGTCTTTAAATACTTTTGGGGTCAGTGTATAACAGGCCTTTCAACCTTGAATACTCCCCAGGACGTGACTGCAGTGTATGGATATGTGTGAGGGAAGGTTACAGTATGGTGACGGAGGGTGAGGCATATTTGAAAAGCTCCTTTAACCCTCACAGAAGTTAATTTATTTGAATTCTGTGGTGTCTTTTGAACGGAGATGCAAATCACATGAAGATTGTGGCATATCAAATGCAAAGCCATGCAAATGAGTCCTGCAATCACGCACATTCACGCAAGAGGGTGAACACACCCTGTACTGTCTGAATGAGACGGCACATGCCAAAAACTCCCACTCAATGCATGCCTGCTAACTCACAAACACGCTCCAAATCTCCATCCTGATAAACTCTTAAACCTCTGCATCACATCAGACTTTCCCTGTTCACGTCAGCTGTCTTCTCAGCCAAAATGTCAATCTGTGGCACTAAAACTTGTTCTGCTATGCAAATTAATAGGTCGGAGTTCACCAATCATGTACTTGTCTATGCGGCAAAAGAGAAAATTCTACACACATGCTGGCGTTGCCAATCTCCTTCGCTTACATGCGTATGAATAGAAGTGAATGGAACACAAAGTCTAGTGTGACCACTGGTATGCACCAATGACCAATAAAAAGTAGTTTTCTTACTTTTCGACAAATTACACCAGCAGTTTTTGATCACGTTTTGATGCATGCCTGAGACAGAGCAAACTGCTGTAAATGCCCAATCATAACCCAACAAAGAACATTATAAACTATTCTGAGGCCACTATATGCTCTTAATATGAAAGGCTAATAGCCTGACCTGGAATAAACTGACGGGGAGACTTAAGAGAAGTTTACAGTTACAAAACACCCAGAGTAAACACCCTATTCTAGCTGTATAAAAAGGAACCTCTCCAGACTGCTCCAGACTGTTGGTCGGCAGCCGCAGGGCTGCAGTGTCTGAAGGGGTTTCGTGCCGGGCCTCAGCGCAAAAATGCGTCTGTGCTGCATGCTCTTTAAAGCAACAATGAGCAAAGCCACATTAGAATACAGCTGAGCAGCAGTCTAGCACACACACATACACTCTAATACTGAGCAGACTGTGTGTGAATTACAAGAATATGACACACACACACAATGTGCTCAGTGTTTTTATTACATTACAATAATACATGCACACACATGATCTGAACATAAATTCAAGACATACGCAAGAGCATAAGCACATCATAAAGACTTCAGTATGTAGGTAAAAGACACGTGATTGAGGAAAAACACACAGTTACTTCCTGGGGCTGCTCATACAGTCTACATAACGGCAGCACATGCTAGCAGACATCAACACGAGTCTAAACCAAATGAGTGCCAATCTCACCAACTGATCTGCTGCTACAGTAAACTCACGTAAACAAATACACTCGCCCTGACAAACACATTAGACATAACAACAGAAAGCCCATCAATGCATTTAAAATACAGAGTTGCCAGATATGTACAAATTCCTCCAAATTCCAAATGTACCTGTTTGTTTTCGAAGTGGGAGAACGAGCACTTCCATACTTCTCACCCTAACTATTTGTCCTAACTAATGAAAAGTCCATGTTCTAGTCCCACACACAGACTGGGACGCCCACACCACCCCTCCCCCTCAAACAGAGCCGTGGAGAAACTTCAACATTGACCCAGAGAGAGAGAGAGAGAGAGAGAGAGAGAGAGAGAGAGGGAGAGAGAGAGAGAGAGAGAGAGAGAGAGAGAGAGAGAGAGAGAGAGAGAGAGAGAGAGAGAGAGAGAGAGAGAGA
>JAZGTK010001581.1:0-13309 GCA_036877625.1 Ambastaia sidthimunki | reverse complement strand
AGAGAGAGAGAGAGAGAGAGAGAGAGAGAGAGAGGGAGAGAGAGGAACAGAGGCTGAGTCTTTCCCTTCTCGTGCCATCAAGACACATGTGCAGCTTTTCCAGATGCTCCTACACAATCTCTGAATGCAATGAAACAGAGAGAGGGCAGGAGAGAGAGAAAATTAAGATGCAGGATTTACCTGAAGAGGAGTGAAGAACATGGTTTAAAGGTCCCTAGCAGGCTGGGATCTGCTGTCCCTCTTTCTCTCTCTCTCTCTCGGTCCCTTTTGTTACCATTCAGTGGTAACTTGAGAGGCTCGCCAGGCATTGCCGAGCGAGCACAGAGGGAGTCCACCCACCCACACGTGGACTTTCACCCATGCAGAGTGGGAAACACGCTCACAGCACTGTATTCTCTAAAAAGTGTCCTAGCCTGCAGCAGGACTTCCTCCCTCAAATACACAGGCAGATGGTCCCACTCCCTGCTGCCTGTGCAGATCACTCAGAGGCCGGGTGGGGATGGGCACTCGCTTGCTCTAGCCTGGACTGATCTGAGAGCAGTGGAAAGCCCCAGAAAGCAGGAAAGCTGAACAGATGAGGGCTGCACAATGAGCAGCCTGAACACGTTCTTACACCGAGCTAATGCTGTGATAGTGGTCTGAGCTGGTAGCTACATCAGCATTCACATGTGGCTAAAGCACAGCTGTCATGGAAGAACAGCTGTATATGTGAACATGTGAAGTTTTACTTGCTAATAACTAAATTAAAATGCATTCAAACAAAATACTGTCTTTTAAAGACAGAAGAAAAAGTCTTTAATTAAATAACTTGAAGTTACAATGCGTGACGTCTGTGCCACTCGTCACACCAAATGAAATTGCAATTACAAACAGGTTTCCCACACAAATTTGCATTTTTTTCTCTGCATCTATTTCTTTCTCAGTATGTCTCTACACATTCACCAGGGACGGGATAAAGCATTGCTAATATAATACAAAAATACATGATGGTGGGTGATCCATGCACAGAGTCTGTCCAAGTATATGGTGCAATATACAAGTAATTATTTCCTGAATTTTCACTGTTCATTGACAGAACCCCACATTTTCACTTTGAACACAGCCAGTAAAAGACAATAGTAGTGCATAAAAATTTACTGCCTGTCAGTAATTGCCTGCAATTTTTTTTTACTGCCTGACTGGAAAATAAAAACATAAGGAAAGTGAAGCTGAGTGAAGCTCCAACCTTTCTTCAAGCTTATTAACTTATTTTTGAAAGTATACATTTATTTTAGGGAAATAAATGAGATACTTGAGGTACACTTTGAGGTATTTACCTTTGCTGAGGTTTTGGTTCAGAAAGGCCTTAAAATCTCCACACAGAGCTGTTGTCCCAATCTAAGATGGAGAAGAGATTTGAATTGTAAAATCAGTTTGAAATGTAATGTGGGCCTCTAAAAGCATTTAAACACACTTAAATGTCTATGAATGGCACTACACTGGATAACAAAATATCTAAGACCTTTGGCATAACTTTAACTGAAGTTTACACAGGTGTCCCAGCAAAATAACCACAGGTGCAGTGTAACACATTAACTATAGACACACTCCACTAACATTTGATAACTGAAAACTCTGAAAACATTGCTTTCATTTTGTATTTATGATTTATGATTTAAACAAATGTCCTCATGTGAAATCTTTTACTTAAAAAGTATGCTTTTTTTTAAATAAACGCCCATGGTTTGGTAGTTTGCTATCCAATACAATTAGATTTAACTAGCACATTTTAAAGTGTGACTCCAGCACTGTAAACTCGATAGGGAGATAGAGAAAGAGACAGAGAACAGATGAAGTGAAGTGTTGCTGAAGTGTTCAAAATACTTTTGTGTGCCACAATATTGTAATTAAAACAATCTACAATAACGTTTCACTCCTTCTAATGAAAAACATTACAATATGGCAAATTGTTTTGTAGTGTGATGAACCACAAATGATTAAATTATTGCCATGAACAATCTTCAATAATCTTCAAAATATTAATGTATTCAATACCTAAAAAGCAAAGAAGTATTTTAAAAGACATTTTGAGTGAAATTCAATGTCCCCATGCCCTCTTTAATATGCACATTTGGTCTAAACTGTTAGTAATATGTCTCACTGGGTTCAGATCACTGTATCTATAACATGACAGACTGTAGCAGGATAGAGGTCTGTCTCTGTACTGATAGCGTAATATCACACAGCAGCAGAGTATCACCAGAACCTGCTGCTACTGCGCTCCCTCATAACTTCATAAACTACTGGATAAAGCTCTGAGCTCTTACACTGTTTTCCTGGGGCAGGACTGACGCTTAAATCATATCTGTGGTGTTAGCTGGTAAAAGACTGAGAATCTAGAGTATTCAGAGCTTTAAACGGATGAGTAAACAGATGTCGGTCGAGTTTACAGAGACACCTGTTCAGAAGGGTCGGAGGTCGCGGGGCATGTCACTATGATTTAATCAACGTGACGTCGCATAGGCTGGGTTAAAAACCATTCAAGAAAGGAACTGATTCTCGCTGAGCCTTAGAAATAAGCCAGCCTTTCTTTCATACAGCACATTTTTGTTTTACGTACTTAATCATATTTAATACATGTAAAGAGTAAAGTAGGGAATAAATTGCAACTTATTTAAAGCTAATAAAGATGATCAATGACAACTGTCATTATATCTACAAATCATTATGCTTAGTTTAAATTAGCAGCCCTTTTCTTCTTAACATTACGCTCAAATTATGTCAGGAAAATTTAAACTTTAAATTACATGAATGATCTGCACACATTTTACCCAACAGACCTATTACACATGTTGGAACTCACCGTGTTGGCCATCATACTGAAGATGACAGGGAACTTTCTGCCGGTCAGATCCCTAGATGCTCAGTGCTGGGCAGTCCCCTGTGGACACACACACGTACATACAGGTGAGCAGGTGCATGTGTGATATAACCTGATGGTTAAAAAAGAAGATTGGTAGAGGAGAGAGAAGTTCTCTATGATGATGCTGATAACACTGATGACCAGATATGACAAAGGGACAGCCAGAGGAGGAGGATTTCCACCCCTTTCTGGACCCCCAGTGCACTCAACCTCCAAACTTTCTCCCCCTTTGGACACAATCTTAGTAGCTGGATATCCAGTTCACAGGTCACTCCTTAACTGAGACTAAACCTGCACCTAGTGATCCATAATCATTAGGCTGCCATGTAGGTAACTTTAGTTAGGCTAAACTTGCAAAACAAAATATGACACACAAAAAGGAAAAAAACATTATTAATTTCAGTAAATTCATCATTTCAGTAAAGAGGCAAAGAGTCAAAACATTACCAAATACAGTACAGAAAACAACCACAATGTAATATATAATGCTATGTTCACAAGCTGGCACATTGTTGCATTTTGAAATGCAGTTTGTTATGCAAAATAGCATTCCCAATGATTTTAAATGAGCTTCGATTCAATGAAATGATATAGATTCAGGAAATCCCTGAATCCATACTTAATGTACATGCTTACTTTAAGAGGATGTGAATATTATCTGTATTAGCCCTTCTTCCTGTGTGGGCCTATTGTTAATGTAAATGTGTACTTCAGTAACATAGCCAAGTAGATGTGTTTCAGTTACCAGCATTTCTATAACTAATTGATACGGAATCAAATAAAACTGAATTAAAACCATATAAATAAGAATCAAATCGAATCACCAAACTGGTCGCAATACCCAGCTCTAATAGATAGCACATTTAGTGTAACTGGCCAGAAATTTCAAGGTAACTAGGTTTGTTGTCACCGAAGTAATGCAGGAACACGTTAGGGATGTACAATAAGATCGCAACGGGTCGCCAACCATCTCTGTGCTTGCACTGAGCTCATTTTTGGCCCTAGACTTTTGCACAAAACATTGGCAACACTGCCAGAACATTACACTAACACACGAGAATCACATTCACAGCAGCTTCTATATATTCCACAAGGTATTTTAATAATCCAGCGTGTTCACATTTCTGTCACGGTTCCGATTTATGACTCTGCATGAAGGTATTTTAAATCTAAGAACTCCAACCATGATTTACCAAATTGTGATGACCAAATTGTTTATGTAAGCCGTATTGCCGAAAGTGAGTGTAAAGGTCACACCACAAATTGTAGGTCATCCGCTTAGACAGTGCTCTGATGTTCTTGGAAGCACACTAAATGTGTACACTGCCATCACCTTTATGCAAAACAAGTGTGCACACAAGCATAACCTTAAAGATCCATTTGTCTGTTGTCCAAATTAAAAATTGTTGCA
The DNA here is from genome assembly GCA_036877625.1 of Ambastaia sidthimunki. Taxonomy (NCBI): domain Eukaryota; kingdom Metazoa; phylum Chordata; class Actinopteri; order Cypriniformes; family Botiidae; genus Ambastaia; species Ambastaia sidthimunki. The sequence continues at coordinate 8,996 of JAZGTK010001581.1, read as the reverse complement.
GATGGTTATATATTAGTGAAGTTGCTTCAACACTACTGTCAATGAGCAATACGTATGCAAATGCTTGGTCCATATGATCTCCTGTGTGTCTGTCTTTGTGGCTTACTGAAGAGGCTGGGAGAGGCGTAAAGCAGACAGCTGGTAAGCCTGGCTGTGGTGGAGGGGGTGAGGCAGAAAGAACTGAGTAGATCAATAGACGGGGGATCTAGCCCTGCCGCCCACCGCTCCAGTCCCACAATACCCCCCTACAGCCCCCTGCCTGAGGTTCACATAATGGCCTTTTGTCCCACGGGGGAGCAGCACGACACAGGAACCAGAAAGAAGCTTCAAAGTGGCTGGAGGTCTCTTCTTCTTTTTTCTCTCTCCTTTTCTATGTCATTTGCCCTCCCCCCAATTTCTGTTTCTCTATTTTCTTGGGTGAGGGAGAGGCCACCCAGTAAATGTAAGGGAACTCGGCACGCTGTGGGTTGACACACTGCTCTGGTGACATGACACTAAAGAGAACTTGTTGCTGAGTAAGAGTAGAGACAGGGTGGACCAGGACAGCACAGTGACTAAATACTGACAAAAAACCTAATTTACACACTGTAAATCAAGCTAGTTGTTCTGCATTGTTTTCCTATTCAGAGAAAAGTCCTTTAAAAAGACCTCTTGAGATCACAGGCGATTTATTGAGGACCTTTCTTCAATGGCACATATTGACCTCCATTTATTGGAACTCTTGAGCTTGCTCTCCATCACAACAAAAAAAGTTGGTTTGTCTAATTAGTGGTGTTGGCTAGGGCAAGCATTGCTATTAGCAGCGCTCACACTTAGGCTTAGGGATATGAACTAACCCCTGCTCCAATATAGTAAAATTTGTGCATATTTCACATAGCACTGTTTGAGCTACGGACAGACATTACATTTACATTTATTCATTTGGCAGACGCAATGCTCTACCAGTTGAGCTACAGGAATACCAGACATTACTGTCTAACTTATTAAGGAGAGGTGTACTATTGCCTCTAAATGGTGAAAAGAATACAGATTTTGAGGTTTAAGTTTTTTACGAGTTTACAAAGACACTAAAGTAGGGCCTTAAGTCTAAAGCTTAATGATTTATAATATTTGATATAAATCTATTACAAGCTTTGATGGTTTAAAGGCTGGGATTAGGCAATAACACAGTCACTATTAATGGGACTGAAATACTTTAAGTTATGCATTCTCATGCTCATGCACTTCAGCACAATCATGATGTGGTTTTCACATGCCTGAATGCTTAGCAGCAAAATGGTTATGACACAAGACACTGTGATGCATTCAAAGCACAACAACACAAGACAGAAGAACGGACATTTATGCGTGTATGCATTCTTGATTTATGGTGACAAACTGTTAGGAGATCACTATGTGACTCACTACAAAATCCAATATGAAGAATCCTCTAGAAAACAATATTCATAAAAAACATTTATTATATTAAACTGCATTATACCAGCCACTGGTACTAGACCTCACGACAGTATCACCAACAACCACTGAAATAGCTATATACAAGTTAACTATTACTGACAATGGCCAGTAGTCTGATCATCAAGGAATGTTTCAGTTGACAAATACTTTTACTAATGGAAACTGCAGGCTTTCTTGGTACTTGCAAGACCTCAGTCATATGCAGTCTTAAGACACAGCCTCTACCATAACCCCCACCCCCTGGTTCTCTCTATTGTGCTTCTCTTCCGTCCTTCAGTTGGCCTGCCATAAATCCCCAAGCTTTTCGTCTGTCAGCCTGACCTCTCATTCTCTCCCCCATCTCTGTTTCTTTTATTCAGCTCTCTCTCTCTTTGCTCATCACTGTCCTCTCTTCCTTCTCTCAGCCTCCATCATCGATGGAGTGAAGAGCACTGACCTGGAAGAGGTGCTTCTACCCCAGTCTGAGACTGACACAGCACTGGAGGGGGCAGAAAAAACAGGCCAGCTTTGATAGTTTTAGGGTAGCTGAGGGGAGTGGGGGTCACTGATCCCAAGCCCAATGGGTTCCAACAAACCTTTTGTGTTTAAATAAAACTAAAAAAATGCATAAATACTCTGTTTTCTTTTCATTTTATTGCAACTCATAATTTGTATGTATAATATATGTCAGCCCAAAATGTAACAATACCTTTTGGGAAGGTTTGGCTCACATGGTATTGTTAACATGCCTGGTGCAGCCTTTCAACTTAATGCTCATACAGATCTTTAGTTCTGTCCAAGGCTAGACTTAAAGCTGTAAACTTATTTAGCACAGAAAAAAGCAGGTTGTTTATTGGTTAATTAGTACTAATCGGACAACTCAGTGTTGCTGGCGGGTGAGATAATCTACTAGCCCACATTGCATATTAGAGGGATGCACTTTGTAGGCTTTTCCAATGGTGCAGTGGGGGACTTGCATCCTCTAAGACAGACCACTCCCTCTACTTTCTGTATCCTACTCCATCTGTCACTATGGCTAAGTCCATCTCCATGGCAACAGCAGGTCATCTACCATTCAATCTGGAACATACACTAAGAGATGTGCAAAAAAAGCGCAATAATATTAACGCCCAAAGCATAAAATAAGTTTGACACTGCAGATCAGAGTCTTTGAAAGCATTTGGACCAGCAAATCATGTCACTCCTTATGTCAAAGCTATAAGGAGCCGCACAAACCATCAGCTCTCCAGGAGGCCTCTGCTACTATAGTCGAACTGATTAGCGTGGGCTACACAGAGGACAGCAGGAGGAGGAGGGTGACATTTGGTCTTCTGAGAGTACGTATGCATGTGTGCGTGTCTGAAATACAAACAGCTCAGCTCAAATGGTCATGTAGGGTCACAGAGAAAAGGATGCACAACCACGGCCAAGCAACGGTGTGACACCACCATATTTACCTCCTTAGAATTGTACACAATGAGACTCACTACACCTGGCCAAACCTATTCTTGCAAATAAAAAACATCATAGTGCCCCAAACATATTTATGTACATGATCACAAACACATCTAACTATGAACATGTGATTTCTCTAACTGTCCCGTTACAAACTGTGTCAGAGTGCAATTCATAACACAACTCATTTTGCATTGTCAGAGTAGATGTAATGGCCATAACTAGCAGGTCAACTGCTCTTGTTGTAGAATTAAGTTTTACAACTCTTTAAGAAACTTAGTTACTGTTGACATGTTTTCAGCCAGCTGCCTTAATAACAGAACTGGTAATAACACTTGTCTGTGCCATTAAACCAGATCTGGTATAATGGCACTGACAACTGAAGGTAATTTGTCCATCACCTTAAATACAGAGGTTTGTAACTGACACAGAAACACAAGACAGACTTTAGGCCAGAAACATCAACTTACGAGTTTCTTTCTTCCAATTAACACAAAGAGTTGCTTTACAGAATACAATAAAAGCATATAGTGACAGGTTCTATTAGTTCTTATATAATATATATACTGACAAGCTGTCAAACTCCAGAAATTACAGTGAAGCATCATAAAAGCTTGCCTAGCCATACAGCCTTGAATAATACATCAAAGAAAAAACTGGGACTACAAGCTATCACATTAGCTCTTACAGAGACTGCTTATATTCATGTTAGATTATGACAGCTCCTGGTCACTGTGATGTCATGGTATAAAAAGCAGGATAAACATTCTTCAAAATCTTGCCTTTTGAGTTTCAAGAAAGTCAGTCAGCCAAGTAGTTGGGTCAACATGAGGTTAAGTAAATGACAAAACTTTGGTATTTGGATGAACTATTTCTTTAAAGGACATTGCTTAAATGTTTTCCAAGAATAAATCAGGTAACAATGCATAAGGTTGATAATGCGAGTTTACAATCAATTGAGGAAAACTAACTACAGTTACTTATATTGTGTAGCTAACACATGGGGTGCTGAGTGTTTTAATCAGTGAACTCTGCCAGGGAATATGTGTACATATTTTCAGCAAACCAGCAAATCTATGCTAGATCTCCTGCTTTCTAGAATGGAAAGTGCAGCGTTGCAACATGAATGAAGGTTAAGTTTAGTCTCCCAGGAGGACTAAGCCTACACACACAGTGAGATGCACAAAAACACACCTACGTTCTGTTAACACATGCAGGCGGCTGAACACTAACTGTATGTAAGTATGTCCCATGGGGCATGTTACAGTGACACTAGAGTACACACCACTGAGCAAGACAGCTGGGAAATGGCGCCAAAAAGGATCCGTGGTGTGTACCCTTACTGTCCTTTCACTCTCTTTTGTGCGTGTGCAAATACAAACACACAAAGACAGACTGCACCCTCTCACGTGACAGCTGTATCACAACAATGCAGTATTAGGTCAACAGATCAATACGTTCAAACTTCGCATTTGATATGTGTGGCTGCTAAACTAGCTGACGCAGACCTAATCTACAATATTCCTGCAAATACACAACCACAGACAGATAAATAAACAGACAAAAGTCCCTAAACAGTCAACACAGATCCACAAACACACACAGGACAACTTGCTTGAGGTGCTGAATAGCACGGGGACACCTGTCACACACACTGTGAGGGTCCTATTTCCCCCTCCTCCTCTCCACTGGAAGGATTAAATATCCAGACCGTTTGTGCAGGACCAACAGATGTCTGCCTCAAATCTGACACAGCCTTTGCCTGCAATCTCAGAAAGCTAAGCCTACAAAAACCCCACAGCCTCACACTCCATAGATTTCTTTTTCAATTACCACACTAAATACACTACATCTTTAACACCTGCCTAAGACTTTCTATCGTTTCTCTTGTATATGTTTATGAATGTTTACAACCTATCGAACAAGCTCTGACACTGCCTGAGCAACAGGGCTCAGGTGTTTTATCAAAAAAGAGTGCAAAAGACCACAAAAACAGTTTCAAAGGGAATAGAAACCACAGACAATAATAATTAAGCAGACAAACATGACTGAATACACTGTCAAATCCTCTCATAAATCTATACCTTAACAAATGTTAATGTGCCATGCTAATATTTTTTGAACGTTTACCATGGTACAACCTTGGTTTTTTTGGACATGGGTGCCATGGCAATGTACCTTTATAAGTACATGTACTATGACAATATTGTTATTTTTCCACATGTATCATGATAATGGCACGTTTTCGTGGAAACACTATGGTTATAAATATATTAATTTTTCAGTCCTACATCAAAGTATCATGTCATTATCATCTGATAACATCACTGTCCATATCATTATCATCATACAGTACAATCTCAATAACAGAAACAGAAACAGTTGATGGTTTAAATAAATATTCTAATAAATATAGTTGGTCATTATGCTTATGTTTTATATATATATACAAAAAAACATTTTAAACACGTCAAAACATATATATGACACATTACGTCCGCAAACCGTAACAAAAACGCCTCAATTTCAAAGAGACTGTATCTACCTCAAACTTTCGTGGATTACTCAACAATACATTGTCAGTCCATTTCCAAAATCTTCTTCTCAAGCAAAGTAAGACGAAATGTATGGGACTTCTCATGGAAACACACCGTTAATCTTCTCAAGCAGCGGAAATGTGCAAAGGCTGCAGAAGAAACCAACGGACCAACGCCCGGTGCTCGCGCTCATAACGCGCTGACAGCTCGAGCGCTTTACACCGGCGCGCTCTGTACGTCACTCTCTCAGCAGAGTCTCTGCTTCTTATAATGTACTTAATCCATTATTAACATTTGGCACATCAGACACGTTGGGCCGTCTAATCAGTGAAACGGCAGCGAAACTAAACTGCACTGTTTAAGATTGTTGTCGTTCACATCCCAGCTAGCTGCTTATAATCAATTTATCCAAATGCTATATTTTATGTTTGTTACGTTTGCTATCAATTACCAAAATATACATTTGCAAGTGAATCATAAAAGTGTTTAATTCCGTCAATGTATTTGTGCAAACAAACAACAAACGTTGCTGTCAAACTGACACATTTGTCCATAACACAGTTCAAGTTCACTGTTCAACCACACGTTCCAAAAATAACTTTTGCTAAATACGCAAAATGCATCTTACCTCGGTGTTCGAGACGAAATGTGTTGAAAGGGCCAGTGAAAATGGTAAAGAAACAACTTGTAAGTGTTAATGGATAAGAGTGAAAGCACAAAAGCTGCCTGGGCCCTGCGCTCACTTCCTGAGTGCTGAACTCCGCACACAAGCTTGGCGGTGGCACTCAGCCGTCTATTCGGATTGGTTACACCTGCCCATGACGCCGGATGTAAGGCGGAAGATGATTGGCTGTGCCGCGCAACATGCAAAACAGGCGTGTCTCTGTGCATAAAGAGCGCGTGCTAGGCGAGTGTAATCGGATGAATAAAGTAATTTAAAAGCTGTGCGATTAGTGCATGAGGACAAAAGGAAAACAATGGCTTGTTATGCTGCACTGCGTTATTTTGGCTTGGTGAGCCATCTGGTAGTTACCATATGACATGGTGATTGATGTAAATTAATTTATCCCTAAAAATTGTTCTAAAAAAATTGTTTTGTTAAAACAACGAAGAGAAAACGTTGTTTGGAAGCACAGTGTGGCCATTTCCCAGTTTTATAACAAAACCCATTTAAACTTTGAAAATTGTTTTAAAAAGTAATTATTATTATTGTTGTTGTTGTTGTTGTTGAAAGAACATGGCAATTTCCTGTGGAAAGTTTGAGCCCAAAGACATCACAGCTCTGTCTACCAACAGTTTTACATCCCTAAGCATTAAAAAACGCTTATTTTCATATTCTGACCCCCCCAAAATATTCAATATTTGGTTTTATACAGCACTGAAAACTAGTACCTGATATTAATCATATGGTTACAGTATATGGTCATATATTCCTCTTTGGCAAACAGGGGAATTTGGACTTATTTGACTTATTTGACTTTCAAAATGGCAGTTGCTAATTTGAATGTGCAAGAACTGCATAACTGGGTGCAGATAGGTATTTGATAAGGAAAGATGCCATGACAAGCCCACAACACCCAGGGGCACACCTGCTCTTTACACAGCTGTTGAAACAACCACCATAAATGCACATGCATCAACAATAAAAAAAACACTTTGAAAGTCAGTATATAAATGCAACTCCTTGATGTAAACTTTAGGCAACACTTAACACTTGAGACAATTCACAAATCATGTTAAAGTGATAGTTCATCCAAAAATGAAAATTATGCCATCATTTACTTACCCTCATACTGGCCCAAACCTTAATAGAAAAGATGCACTAAAAGTGTATGGAGACTCAGGCTGTCAGTCCCTATTGCAAAACATTCTGCCTATTGCTTTCCAGGGAAGTCAACAACATTAAGATGATAAAATGATAACACTGTTTTCATTTGGTGGTGAACTATTGCGTTAAGATTCATTTGTGAGTTTGAAATAATTTTGGCAATCAGTTGAATTGTTGGACTGTCTTTGAGGTTTGTTTCTGGCTGAAAAGCACCATGTAAACAAAGAAATGATAAGGAAAACCCTCATGAGAAATGTTAACAGCAGTACATCATCTCTCTGCAGGGCTGACCCATAATTCAATGAGCAGAGGATTTCCTGTGAAGACTATCATGATGCCAAACCTCGATATTTACAGGGTTCCTGACAACTATATGCTGAGATAAATCAAGAGTCGATCAGTTTAGGCCTACACATGTACACATATGTATGCCCATACATTGTCATATTTACAAACAGGTCATTTTGCTGAATCTCACATATGATCAAATGCATTGTCTTCACAGCACAGCAGAAGCTGAAGAGCATTCTTCCAAAACCCGTCTGTGATATAAACTGCAGCATACAGTAAGTAACCTCTGCTCCAAATAAGAACCAAAACACAGGCTTTTTGAAAACAAACGTTACTGTGCAGGTGCAACTGGTTTACAGTTCATGCTACTGTAACCCAGAGATCTGCACAGGAGAAACAATTAAGACAGGAAGTGAGATGAGACGAGAGACACACATTTGTACAGAAGTGTAGAAATAAGAGTCAGAAAGACAAAAGGAACAAGAGTTTGAGAAATGAGCTATATTACTGGTCCTGTTCAGGAACAACATGTTAGTACAAATGCAAACATCCATTCATTAAAAGGCCTACAAGTGCATGACTGAGTCAAAAATCCCTGATGAGTTGGGATTCCAGTAGACTATCAAAACTTCAGCACGTGCATGTGATGCTATTATTATATTAATGAGTTTATGATATCATCATTGTCTCATACTGTACAGTAAGTACAGTGAGTTTGAAACTGTTTTGCTCCTAAAGCAGAACACTTGAATTAACCAGGTACTTTAAATATTTTGGTGGGCAAGATAGTATCTATACTGGCCCCATAATAATTGGGACATGTGAGTGTCATTAAATTAGTTATCAAAATATCAGAACAAGCTGCATTTATTTTAAAGAAGGATAGTGTAAGCAAACTCTTTATGCAAAACACAAAATAAAAAACAAAAAATATTTGGATGCTTTCTGGTTGTCAAAATGTTAATGTGAAATGTCCACAGTTTATGTGATTGCTGTGCTGGAACACTGTGTAAAGTGGAAATCTGATGTCATCAAAAAAAATGCTTGAAAATCTCTTTGGGCGCTGGAAATTGGACTAAGGTGTACCAAGCTTTAGACATTCACCCTGTAGATGCAGCCCAAGGGTCAGGGATTGGCTGGATGGCAAGATCCTGCTGGTACATCATATACAGTGCTCAGCATAAATGAGTACACCCCCTTTAAAAAGTACAAATTTAATCAGTAGCTCAATGAACAAAAGAACAATTTCCAAACGTTTCACAAGGCTGAGTTTTATTGAACACTTTAACTCCATAACATGAAATTAAGGTTAATAATCTAACTTGGATCACAAAATCTTCAGTTTATCAAATTGGTTGAAGCAAAAATGAATACACCCCGCAACAAAAACTACTACATCTAGTATTTTGTATGAGCACTGTGATTTTTAAGGACAGCACCAAGTCTTC
>JAZGTK010001580.1:0-38216 GCA_036877625.1 Ambastaia sidthimunki | reverse complement strand
ACTTTGACCACCCTTACCTGCACAGGTCGCTCTGTAGTTACTACAGATAGAGTCACAATTAATACAGGTAATATAAACAATAATAAACCTGTGTTAAAAGCAGGTATCAGTGGATTGTGTGTGGGCTTTACCTGTAGCACACAGGAAACAATTCTTTTTCTTTTTTCCAGCTTTGCAGACGTTGACGATACTCAAGAGACGCTCATCATTGGGGGTGAAAATATCCCTCTGAAGGGCGTGCTTGATAGCTGTCATGGTTATCCCTGGAATTATATGTATAATTCCCTATCATGTACATCAGCATATTATTATCATAACATATCCATTTACATATTATCACAAAGCAATACATGCAGATATAGCAAAATAAGATCCTTGTGACAGGGGTGTGATACAGTTATAATAAGCTTAAGTTTTTATCATGTACCGCAATATTCCAAACATGATACATATGTAATATATTTTTTTTTACAATTGTTATCTTGCTTACATTTAATAACATATATTAAATGTATGTTAGGCAGAAAGAAGGGAGCTGACAGTAAACAGACCAAGGGCATTTTGGAAAGGCAATAAAGATCGGTAAAAATAAATCTTACCTTACCTTATGTCCAAATAAGTGACAGAAATGCTTGCTTTTCGAAATTATGTATATTTGTTTTATATTAATTTAAGTTTTAAAATTACATCAGCTATCAGGGACCCAGCCCTGAGAGCAGCGTGAAGACGGAAACTGTAGTGATGAAAGTAAACTTCCTGCTTCCGGTTAAAATATCTATAATAAAAGTCTCTTGAAAGCAATAAACCATCTTTTGGAATCAGTAGATGGTTTCTTGTTACAGTAGAAGATAGTAATTACCAACCCTTACAAAAAGGTACGTTTGAGTCCTTATGTGTTTTTACCACAATTGTTCCTATGTTTATGTATAACTAAACAATATCTTTAGAATATCAACAATATCTCATGTTTTTAATTAAATTCAGCTGAATGAATAATATCTGTTGAATTAACATACTGTAGCCAGACTGTAGGCCACAAAACCTCAGAGAGAAAGACAAATCAGCAAATCTTAAAATAGTTGGATCATGTTCAAAATCAGTTCGGAATGTTTTTAAAATTACTACAATCTTCTGTAAATGATCTAAATATTGTTTTGTAAGTAATAGTTTTGTTCATAGTATTCCTCTGATTATAAATGTTATGGTAATAATATAACTAATAAATAACAATTGAAATAATACAAGTTTACATTGAAAATTTTTATTAGGCACACATTTATGCAATGCCAGAAAAATACAGCAAACATGAAACATGCTCACAATAATTTGCAGAAAAGCATTCACACAAAAAGTGAATATCAAAATATATTTGTGATATATTGACTTTCGATGTGTTACTATAAAAATCCCTTAATGCAAATATTAATTGTCCACTGCCCTTAAGTGCATTTAAGCATAAATACATATTAATTTATGTTCAGAGTACTGAAAACAAACACACATATGATCAATGCTAAACATTGTACACAGAATATTATGCACAGAGGTGAACAAATATATTTTTCTGCACTATATACATTTAATGCATAAGAAATATTTCAGTGAAATCATCCATAGAAATAAATTTGTAGTTTGTGTTCTTGATTGTATATTTTATATTTGTATTACTGTACATGAAGGCACGTAAAAATAAAAATACAATCTTACAGCACTTGTTTTTTTATTTAAATCAAATTGAAAGGCTGTATGTTTATAGAACAGCCCAACAGCAAACAGCTTAAAAAGCTTTTTTATATGTTTGTAATAAATTTACCTTGAAAGCAATTGTGAAACTGATGGTCTGAGTAAACCATTTCTTTACATTCCCTTTTAGTTGCGATTTATTGTCCTCAATACAATCTTTCTGTTTTAAACAATTCAAAGAGACTAAATAACACCTTATCGTTTAATAAATGTCATGTCTGTGTTGATCAATTGACATAATGTACACTGTTTAAAAATATACACCAAAGGAAAGTTTTCTTGTAAAACAAAAGCAAATAAAATGAACAAAAACAATCTGCTTCCAACACAAAAGAGTAATATGTGTATTTTCTCAGTGCCAGTCCTCATCCTGCTCATCCTCTGGCTCTACTGAGCTTTCTTCAGCTCCGCTGCTCTCCTCCTGCCCTCCTGCCTGTGCCTCCTTTCTCTCGGCTGCCTCTAGCGCCCTCTGCCTGGCTTTAGCCGCAGCGCGCTCCTCTTCCTCTCTTTGGCGCAGTGCTGCCGCCTTCTTCTCCTGTTCGGCGTGACTTTTCATGTGAGCACTGCGACTCTTTACTTTGTAGAACACCCTATATACACACACACACACATATATATATATATATTAAACATATTAGAATGTTTAAAAAACACAAATTCTTCTCAAAATGAAGAAACCGCTTTATATACATTAAACAACCGCAATGCAGTTGATTATTCTAAATATACAAGAATGTTGATTTATATAAGACTTTATCAAGGTATCAGAAGACAATGAGGATAAAGTTGAAAAACTTCTGTCTTTAAAGGTGAAAGGTTGGTCATACAGTCCCGCCCCCAGACACAAGCAATTGGTTAAGCTTATGTTACTATGTGGGCTGATCAGGATGCTCAAACAAACAGAGCAATGCTTTAACCTTTTTAATGTATTAACCTTTTCACTCATACAGAAATAAGCAATTCTTAGTGCTTAGAAACCTCTGGTAGCTCAGAACCTCTCAACTGTCCTTTAATGTGAATGCAAGCAATGATAAATGTTTTTAGTAGAAATTCAAGAACTCATCTACAAAAAACTCACTCACCTATTACATTTCTTACAGGGGAAAACTCCCTCAGGCTCTCCCTGGGTCTTGTTGCCAGTTGAGGCTCGGTTCTTTTTTCCTGTGTTGTCAGGGTGAGGTTTCTGAGGTGCAGGGGAAGGGCTTTTAAAAGTGGGCGGAGCCACCGGCTTTAGGACAGATGCCTCCTCCACACAGCTATTCTTCTGCTTCTCGTGAGTAAAGTCTGCACTCACCTGAATGAGAGAGTAAAAACAACCATTTAAACAGTTCTTCCTGTTTATCTGGTCATGATGTGGTAGCTACACATTTATTAGTACTATTCCAACCCTTTTATAGATTGTCTTTAATACTCACGTTCTCATTGTCTTGATTGGTTTTAGTCACATCTTTTGCAACATCATCCACATTGTCTCGTGTCTCCACTTGGTGTCTATTATCATTTCCTTCCTCCATCTGTTCTTGTTTTACATTCGTCTGTATTAAACGGAAAATAACCGACAGATGCATTTCTGAGTTTCAATCAAAGACGTATGAGCTACGCATTTTGTACCGATTTATTTTCCAAATTCTGTGAACATTAATACTGGAATGTGGTCCACGTTAAAAACAAGGAATTTGACATCTATTAAAATAAACAAATGTATTAGAATTTAAAATATGTAATGGAAAATAAATAGGAAATATTTAGCATTCTGGTCACTAGATCTAAGTGAATCGAATAAACAAATTTGTGACATTGATTTTTTTTGGGAGTCAACCACAGCTGCGTATGCTGTTATTAAAGCAAAATTATTATTAATTTATTGATTCCATCCTAACACTTTCAAACAAGCATTTATACAAACAGTAAACAGAGACAGCCATTACCACAGGGATGTTCTCCTCTGGGTCTGAAGGTCCGTATGTAAGAGACCCATTGCGAGAAACCTTCACTTGTTTCTTATAGGTGTAGTAGAACTCTACACATTGAGCCATTGTTTTACTCCTCACCTGCCGGAACAACCACACATGCTTTTATTTAGTTTAAAAAGTCAGTTTCCTTGCATTGCTACTAGTGATATTAGATATTCTGGAGAGCTTGCAAAATTTTAAGAGCAGAGCACCATACAATGACAGTTTCCAGATGCCATAACTATAAAGTCGTTTTCAGGGTCAATTTAAAAGGGTCACATCATCAGTTTTAGGTAAGTTATGATTTAGTTTTCATTATCATTTCCATCCCATTCTGACACTTTAGTTAAACAGTGTGTTGTAGCTTTAAGACTATTTGGCCCTTTTGCTGGTGCTTTTGCATAAATTGTGGGTTTACTGTCAGGTTCTATATAATCTTAAACCACTAAATCAAGGAAATGTAAAAAAACAAACAAACTGCATACCAGTTTTTGTACCAAGAAGAAATCTTTCCTATAAGCAGAAATTCCTTTGTTGAAGTATCGTTTTTCATCCACACTCCAACAGTCTGACCCTGGTGATATTTAAGAGATGTGAATCTCTTTTCATCCACCATAAAGCATTAAAAACTACAGTTACTAAAATAAAACACTCATGACTTAAAAACAAGAATTAATTTACACCAGCATGTAAATTAACCACTGCTATTTAACTCCGCCCATTTTGTTAAACATGAGTTTTACCTGCATAGTGATAGTTTGCCAGGTGGTGGTTCCTGGAGAAGATAGGATTCTTCATCAACATCATTTCTAGTGTTGCCTACAGAAACACATGAAGATACTTCTTCAGGTTTTTCCAGCTCCGTACAATGCGTTCACTAAATAATTTTTCCAAACTATCAACCTAATATAACTAATCATACCAATGAACATGGATCCATATGAGATACAACATAACCTTTACGATTATGATGATATTACATGATGTATTACAACAGAAGTGTGCTCACCATGACATCACCTCTGCACTCATGCAGGCAGTGCATTGCTAGCTCTGGATTGGTTCCTCCTCCACACATGACACTGGAGGACACCATGTTCATCAGGTCATTAACTGCAAAATAACAAGGATTGGAATGTGAATATGTCTGTGTGAAGTCACGATCAAAGTCAATGTTATGTCACATCCTTTCCGTTATCCATTTACCTCTTGCATCCAGTGAGGGTGTCGACTCTGGTCCAGGGAGCCAGACCAAAGTGGCTTTATGTTGGTCCTTTTGGGACAATGACTGATCCAGTATTTCTGGAATCTCTGCCTGATACTGGGAACCGATGTTAATGCGACTACATGGCGCAACAGAGAACATATAAAGTGCTCAATAAGGAAAAATACAACAATAGTGGTCAGTGATTTTAAGAAACAACACGTTTTTAAAAAAGGTACTGCTCACGGTTCTAGGCTGACAGGCGTTGCTTCTCCTATCAGTGGGAGTGCAGGAGGAGTGATGTCAGAGCTGCCTGAAGTACATTGTATAAAGTCAGCAGGAGACAAAGAAACAGAACGAAAGATAAGAGGCTTCAAACAAACTAATCATGTCAACAAAATGGCTTAATTTGGGTTGGGGGTTGGGGTGTCACATGGCATTTATAACCTACAAAATGTCTTTTGGGCCATAAAAAGTTGAGAACCATTGATCTAAACACACCAAAAACTGAAAGCAGGGTAGAACTAACCTGAACGCAGCAAACTTCTTGTTGCGCTCCGAGGTGTAGGTGGGGGCGGCAGGACCTGGCTGCCTGCTGCCATGGAGGACAGGACAGCAGAAAAGTAGAGTCCAGAACCTTCTCGCACCGGTGACAGAATGGGCGGAGGGGTGTACGGGGGGATGATGATTGCATGCTCGGGCAGACGCACTGGGGAGCGCAGGTTGCTTTGGTAGGAGGTGATGCTGGAGTAGATGGAAGGGGCGATGAAAGTACATGGTTTGGGGGGTGGTATGACCAGGGGCTCCGGTCGGGGGCGACGCCTGGATTTGTCAAAAGACCTGGAATCCTCCTGCCCCTTACCCTGAATCGAATGGAAAGATGATTCCATTTATCTTTACATTAACAATATACCTAAAACATTTTTACACATTAGCAGTGTTTGAAGTTTTGAGAACAATATGACAATTTTAACCAGCATTCACGTCTGTACCTGGATAAAGCTTTCAGATGCCGAGTTCTTAAGTGACTGCCGACGTGCCACGATAACCGAGGGTTTACGCTCAGACTGATTTTGTTGTTGAGGAACTTCTGAGGGATGCCGCACGTCATCCGGCTTTGCCCAGCTCCTAGGACCTTCCATTTGAGTTTGGCCTTTACAAACAGGCACCGAGACTGGGATGACTAGGGGGGTCATACCAGCTGGTCTAGCAGGGGCATTTTCCTCACACTATTAACAGAAGATTACATTTACGTTACATTTACGCATTTGGCAGACACTTTTATCCAAAGTGACTTACAGTGCCATCAAGCTACACAATTTATTAGTACATGTGTTCCCTGGGAATCGAACCCACAACCTTTGTGCTGCTAATGCAATGCTTGCTCTACCAATTGAGCTATAGGAATCGCCAAACAGAAGATAAAGGAGACAGAAGGTATAAAATAGAAAGGAACAAATTATACTTGCAGACATAACTTATCTGTAATGTAATTACGTGGCCTTATCATTGTTATCATACAATGCAAAGCTAGCATGCACCTACTATAATTTTCTAGACTGCTTGATTATAACAGTAGCTTTCCAGATTGTTGTTGAGTGCTATTGTGTCATACAAATAAAATTTTGTGCACAAGGCTTGGATCTGATGTGTTAGCAAACAAGGCTTGGTAAATCAGCCCCTCCCAAGTTCAACTAAATGGATTTTAAGACAGTGTGGAATGTGTAGGTGTATGGACATGCAGCTGCTTACCAGACTGCTTTTCAGTACTAAATAATTCAATTGTAAAGCATATCGTACAGTATATGACCGGAATAGCTCTACAGCATACATTACTATATGCTGAGTTTGTGTTTTACAGTATGATCATTTAAAAACCTGGTGCCACAGTGACAACTTGTTTTGCTTGTTGATACGGCAGGAAGTGAAACTTTTTGAATGAGATGATTTATAAGCTAATATAAACAACAAAAACAACTCTGGAGACCAAAGTGGCAGATTTAAGGTTTAGGTCATTTGCTTAAAGCTGCATAACTTTTGCCTCAACGTCGCCATCTCTGTTTGAAACAAAGAATTGCAGTTGCTTGCAGGTATTTCTTAACGTATATAACAATTTTAAATTCTAAACAGTAGCTCTAAGCACTGCACCATTCCAGCACCCGCACGTGCAATTTAGTTGCTGGAAAGTCTCCTTTCTGTTTACAGATGTGATGTAACTACAAGTCAAACTCACAGTTCCTGGGAAATCATTCCTGACAGCTCAAATTACAAATAATTTTTAGAAACTTAATGTTGCCAATCAGTTAAGGGAAGGAGAAAAATTGCAGCTTTAAGTTTAGAATGCATTTAGGAACATATTTCCAGCCTATATCTTGAAAATAAGATATCCATTATAGCATATTCCCATTTCATATACAACCCATTTCTTCCACTGCTGCAAAGATAGACTTAAAATAGATATTCATATAAATAATCATGTGTGCTGACCTTAGACGGCAAAAACTCCATCTCTGAAGCCTTTTGAGCTAGAGTCTCAAGGTTTATCTCTTTTGAGGCCCTCCGCCGCCTCTGGGTGCTTTGAATGACCCCCACTGGAGGTCCCTGGACTCCACTCACTCCTCCATTTTGGGCAGACACTTTGTCCTTAGATGTCTGGTTGCCCTGTGGACAAACACCATCTTTGGAGAGCCGCCGTGAGCGGCGAGGTTGGACCTGAAGTTTGGTTTGGGTCTCCTGCAGTTCTGGAATTGTCTCTGCAGGACATGCGTCCTGGTAATTTGATCCCTGAGAGGCTGGATGCTGTGGTTGAGTGTGTGGAACAGCTAGCTGGGATTGTTGTGATAATGGACTTGATTCGATTTTCACTAGTGCATTGTCAACATGCTGTGACCCTGACTGTTTGACTCGCTGCCTTTCTTGCAATGGTATAACCTCTGGTTGTTGAAGACCTTGCGTGTGCTGCTGCAATTGCTGTTGCATCTGCTGTAGCTGTACCTGCATTTTCTGCTGCTGCTGGTACTGCTGTTGCATTTGGTGCAACCGTTGCTGCTGCTGAATTTGTTGTTGTTGCTGCAACTGATGCATATGCAACTGTTGCATCTGGTGCTGCCGATGCAACTGCTGCTGTTGTAACTGCAAGAGTTGCTGTTGTGATTTTGGTTTCTCACTGTAATTCATATTTAAAGATGCATTGTTGCCTTGGAAAACCTGATGGAAGCCAGGTGCCTGGGGTTGCTTGGTAGGTCCAAATGCCAATTGGAAGGGTTGCAGAGTTGGGTCTGCCATATCGTGATGCATGCCTTGGGACTGATATTGGTGGTCTGCAGGCCTGTGGCCCTGTTGGAGGGCCTGGAACTGAGCATGGTGCATGGCTGCCATTGTGTGATGGTCCCACTCTGGCCCGGGAACTTGTGAGGTATCTGTGTAGGACTGAGAGGATCCTGGTGAAACCTTGTCTAACTTTACACTCTCCATTTCATGACCTGACTTGTGAAAAGTCCTTGGGTCATCCATAACATTAACATGAGAAGGAGCAAAGTTCTGTGTCCACTTGGTAATGTTTGGGAGGCCCTGAAACCAGGTGGAGGACTGCATTGGGTCCTGATGTACCCACTTGACTGATCCAGCCTGCTGAAAATGGCTCTGATATCCTTTATCAGATTTGAAAACGTTAGAGCTCTGGACCTCAGGGCTAGAATCCACCACACTCCCTGGACTGCTATGAGTTTGATCCAGGACAGGAGCTCCCACACCATAGAACACCTCTCCTGAATGTTGCATTGTTTCATTTATGGTGTCAATATTTTGCTTGCTAATACTGTTTATGGTTCCTCTCTGATGTGGAGAGAGACTCATGGCAATTTTGTAAAAACTACAAAACAAAAAACAATCTGGGCAACCACCACCTCAGTAAGCCAGATCAGGTGGGCATGCAAAAAGATCAAAAGATTCACTGAGCACTATTTTATAGGGTCTAGGTGCTCCCCCTCCACTTCTTCCTCTAAACTGCAATAAAAAGGCGATGTAAATATTTAAAAACCCAGTCATTGCTCAGTCACGGAACATGTTCTAAAAAAGAGGGATAAGAAACAAATTTAAGTTAATATCCATCACAATGACAATTCTAGTTAATCGCTGTCTGAATTGTTATAACAACAATAAATGGTAAATATCAGCGTCGGCCCTCAAATAAACAAATCAAACCTCTACAACCGCAAAAAAAAGTCATTTGAAATGAAACAAGTTTGTCAACTAAGCCTCGGATCACGCATACCTTTATTACAAAACAGGACATAAAGTTACATAACTGACTCACGAATGACAGGACGCTATGCGAACGTGTCGTTCATTATTCCTTGAGAGTTCATGCTTTGTGCATTAAGAGAAACAGTGGTCTAAAACCAGAAAACTACACAAACACAAATGCAGACAAATACAGGCAGCACGGGAGGGGCTTGAAAAGTGCAATGCAAGACAGCAAGAATTACAGGAAGTGAAGAGGGAAAGGGAGAGAGAAATAGGGAGTGAGTGTAGGAGAGAGAGAGAACAAGCAGAACTACTTTTCTATCAACCGATGACCCCTCCCAAACCACACTCTGAAAAAATATGTTACAACAACGACAAAATAAATACATATATAAACGCAGTGTTGCACATTAAAACTAATCGCCCTCCGCACTTCCCTGTAAGCAACCTAAGAAACAGTATATGCTACTTTAAGTGGTGCACTTCTATGCACTTTGCTTATCTACGTTTCTTGGATTATTGAACTGTTGCTTTTATGAAATCAGACGTACTTACTTTTCTGCAGTATATTGGCGTCTTCCTTACTGTTCAAGTTCGGATGACAGCAGCCAGTACTTCGAAACAGTTCCAGCCCTGACCAAAGTCAACAGCGTGTATCTACACACTACGAACTGCCTGTCGTAAACGCCTAGACGTAGGTGCGCACATCTGAAACATCCAAGTACACTCGAAAATTGTTACGATGCATCAAGAGGCCTTTTATATTTGCAGACTAACAGATTTAACTTTTTGTAACCAAAACGGATATGAACTCAACAAAGTCACGAAGTTAACCAAGCTGTTTTCCCGTTTACATTTTGCTGTTCAAGCGCAGATTTGCAGACGTAGATTTGCAGTTCCCCAGATCTGTAGAGGTTGCGGATTCTCTGTAAAATAAGCCATCAAAGTTATTTATCAACAAAACAGTTCGCAACATCGCAGCCAATCGGCGTGTTTGGGGTTGAAGGCGAGGCGACAGAAGGCGCAAAAGCGCAACTTCTGATTGGATGCAGGAACTTCTTTCGCGCTGTTAGAATGGAATGCGTAATATTTAATTAATGATACAACTGAGCTAGAGGACTTTAAATATTTCCATTCAGGTTTACATTCCACGCAAAATATTGTGATGGCAGTCTTGTTAATACAGGCATGTTTAAAATGAAAGAAAAACACATCTCGGCTGTAATTATGAGTTACCCATAATTGCTTAGGGGGCCTGATGTCAAGTTTCAAAAATAAAGGGGTAAAGCAGTAACAATGCCAATATGATAATAAAGAGCGTGAGAGAGAGAGAGAGATGCTACATGTTGGATAAAACAATTTAACAACAAGCGAAGTGTAGATCGTATTCAAATTAACCAAATAGTTGTAGTCTCCTGAATTTACTTATTTATTTATATGAAATTATATTGATTAGGATAACAGGGTAACAAATAAACTTTTTTCGTAAGCTCTAAAGGACACTATTTGCAATATTCATTATTTGTGCCACATTCTGAACAGGTCATCTGGTCATAAACAGGTCTCTTACATTGTATTGTACATTTTACGTTTTTGATTGCTCAACTGATTCATATATCATACGAAGGCAGAAGATCTGCGCACATCAACGTTAAAAATCTGCGGAAAATATTGTGTCAGCTGATTGCATCACATGGTCGCTGTCATGTGATTTGCATACAGAAGAACGACCTCCTCAGATAAGTCATCATCCAGACAGAGAAACTCAAGACATCTGGAGCGGCTGATGTTGGCAATCACTCAGTCTGGCACTCATCATGGCTTGGACAAAATATCAGCTCTTTCTCGCCGCTCTGATGCTCATCACAGGCTCTCTTAACACATTATCCGCAAAGTAAGTATCAGGCTCGCTATGTTTTGTGTTTGTTTACATGTACCCCCTGCCTAGTTTTGTTAGTTGACCCAACTTTTGCAGCAACATTGCTCTCGTTAACACCATTTGTTTTGTATTTGTAAGGATTTATTTAGACATGTTTTAGCATCGAAACGTGAGAAAAAAAATATTTATTTAAAATATACGTAATTGTTCAAAATGCATATAATCTCATTTCTGAGCAAGAAGTGATGAATCACGTGCATTTGTGATATCCTACGTGTCGTGACTTGTTGCACATGACCTGCAACATCAGCAATTCTGCCACAAAAATGACTGTTAGTCAGTCCAAATTGCAGCACTGTGCGTTTTAAAATGGGCACGAGAGATTCCTAATATGTATATGTAAGTAGATTCCTATATATTGTTGTCCATTGGGTCATGCAAATGCCTGCTACAAATATTTAAAAGTACCCAATCCCTGTCATTTGATACAACTTTATGTTTTAAAGCCAAGCTTTCTTCCCAGGAATAGGAAATTTGAACCACACTTTAATCCATGTCTTTTCAAAAAGCTGACATTGATAATAGCGTTTAACACATACGTAACTGGGCTGGACATGGCATTTGTGACATAAGAGAGATTTCCCTCTATATCAGCAGTGTTCAAATTCATAATCTCACTCCTTATGTCAGTCATGCTTTAATTTAGTTGTAAAAATTGAATGATGGTACATTGTGCATAGTTACTCAGTAACTTTTACAGTGACTTTCACCTCAAAGACGTGTTAAATAAATGTGGATGTTATTCTTCTAGATGGGCTGATATGTTCTCTGCACCT
Organism: Ambastaia sidthimunki; assembly: GCA_036877625.1. Classification (NCBI taxonomy): domain Eukaryota; kingdom Metazoa; phylum Chordata; class Actinopteri; order Cypriniformes; family Botiidae; genus Ambastaia; species Ambastaia sidthimunki. The sequence goes on along the minus strand of JAZGTK010001580.1, from coordinate 26,357 downwards.
GGATGTCATGGTTCCCCAGATCATACCTTCTCACATCCCTTTGTACAGGTAACTATTGTCATCAGTTCTTACCATGGCAACAATACACTGTCACGTCAAACTTCCTTCTCAGCACATTTTGTCAGAAGTTCTAAGGAAACGGAGAACTGAGAGTCTTGTATAACATCTTGGTATAGAGAGAACCAGTTTTGACTCACTCCAGTTCCTCTTTATATTACTTTTTCCCCTTTCCCTGTCATTTCTTTCATGCTCTTTAATATTCTCCCTGTTTTGCCCCTCCTCTCTCCTCTTCACACTCCTTCAGGCTGTAGGAATGTTCCTGGGAGAACTGTCCTGCCTGGTGGTGTTCCACATCCTACTGTGTCATGATCGACGCAGACCTGTGCCTTCCATGGACCCAGGTCAAAGTTTCAACCCCTTCCTTTTTCTCCCCCCTGCCCTTTGTGACATGACTGGAACTTCTATCATGTATGTTGGTAAGTAACCCTACATAGTACAGTAATTTAGTTTTTCTTTGATAGGCCTTGGGTTTTAACATCTATGTGTTGGAAAGGACCAATGCTGAGTTAAAAAGAGGAAAGTCTACTTTTAAGTACCAGTTCCTGGTACTGGTGGAGTGTGAAGTTAGCAATACCAAAGTCATAGGTTTGACCCAAAGTGATAAAAATGTATATCTTGAATCCACTGTCACTCTAGCTAAAAGCATCTGCTAAATTCATGTATTTAAACTTCAATGTAATAATCTCAGAAAATGTATAAACAAGTTAAGGATATATAATATCCTGTATAATAGGACGTTCCAAGCTTGTATATGCTTCCGTAATTTCCTTATATTTCTTCCTACTATTTCTCCAGCTCTGAACATGACCAGCGCATCCAGTTTCCAGATGCTGCGAGGAGCTGTAATAATCTTCACAGGACTTCTGTCTGTAGCGTTCTTAGGACGACGTCTGCAGCCCAGCCAGTGGCTCGGGATCCTAGTCACCATCTTTGGTCTGGTGGTGGTCGGACTGGCTGACTTTGTCAGCGGCCATGGAAATGACAGTCATAAACTGAGTGAGGTCATCACAGGTAATGATGTGCTGCTAAATGGTTTTTAATCATGCAAAGCAATGTTATACTGATTGTTCCATGTTAACTTTGGGGAAATAACTTAATCAGACTAAAGATAATAAAAGTGTGTCATTCACAAATCAGGAAATCTTGTCATCTCAGACATGAAGTGTTTCTCAGGGTATTGTGTCTTTACAATTTTATCTAAATGGGCCATTGAGCTGAGGGTCTTTTGATCTTTATCTTATAGGGGACCTTTTGATCATCATGGCACAGATTATTGTCGCAGTCCAGATGGTCCTGGAGGAGAAGTTTGTTTACAAACACAACGTACATCCCCTAAAGGCTGTTGGGACTGAGGGTAAAGTTTTAGTCATTTTTAATCACATTTAAGCCATTTACTATGTTTGATCCAAGTATATTGAATAATAATAGTAGTCCTTTAAGTAAAGAAAAAACACAGGCACAAAAAAATAACATTACAAAAACTTTACACTATTATGTATACTGATATAATATAATATTTTTGTGCATATTATTGTGTTTTTGAGTATTATTGTGTCTCTTTTTCCTAGGTTTCTTTGGATTTTTCATTCTCTCTCTTCTCCTCATCCCGATGTTCTACATCCACGTGGGCAGTTTTGCAGATAATCCACGACAGGTCCTTGAAGACGCACTGGATGCCTTCTGTCAGATTGGCCATAAGCCTCTCATCCTGCTGGCACTGCTGGGCAACACCGTGAGCATCGCCTTCTTCAACTTTGCTGGCATCAGCGTCACAAAGGAAATAAGCGCCACCACTCGCATGGTTCTGGACAGTCTGCGTACTCTGGTCATATGGGTTGTTAGTTTGGCACTTGGTTGGGAGAAGTTCCACGGCCTGCAGATCCTGGGCTTCATTATTCTATTGGTGGGTACAGCGCTGTACAATGGACTCCACAAACCCTTGATGGCTAAGTTGCCCTGCTGCTCTGGACTGCAGAGCGCAGAAGAGGGTGATGCGGCCGAAAGAGAGAAACTGCTTGAAGGGGGGAGAGCTGTGCAAGAGAGCTAACATTTGATGCTGAACAAAATGCTACCCATATGTGTTTATATATAAGTGGCATTTGTAGCTCGCTCTGTTTTAATTGTGGTTCTGTTTTAATTGTTGTTTTTCTTTTACACACAGAACTGAACTGAATGAATAGTAATTAGACTTTCTCTGTCAGAATCAGAAGAAGTGGTATCAGAATCAGAAAGAGGGAATCATATTGTAGTATGGTTTGAATCACTCTGTTGTCCTGGGAGCCAATGCTTCTTATTTTACCACAACTTATTACCTAATACATTTTATTTGTTTCATGTCTCATGACTGTAAAAAGTATAATAATGCTTAGATTTTAAATGATTTTAATGTTTTTATACAAATCAACTTTTAAAAGACTTTGAAACGAGTTTCAATCCCGTTTTATAACCAATTTTGATTACACAGAAAAGCCAAGGATACGGTTTTAAATTTTAGTTTTTAGCATGTTTTATTTAGTTTTTTAATAGCTTTTATATAATGTTCTGTTGCTGGAGCATGTCCTATTTACCAGTTATTTTAACTGAAGAATGTTTTTAATTGTTTGTAAGATGGATATTGTGTACTGCCAAGAAAATCCTGTTAATCTTTGGAGAGTTGTAAATATTCAGTCTCTGTTTGGTTTAATTTTACTTAGTAGGCTACAAAGAATCTCCAAAGAGCATATTTTTTATTAAATATGTTGGGCAGTAATATCTTTTCCGTTTTAATCAGTTTTTTCTGCCTGTCTATTCTGTGAATTTGTTTTTCTCCATACATTTCTCTCAGATTTGCTTTAAAAACATTTGCACATGACAGTTGGTACTATGACTTAATGCTGTTAGAATGATTACATCTAATGTCTGTGTCACATCCATTGAACCATCGCCTGTAATTGTTTTATCTGTTCAATGCCATAATGAAGATATGACAACGAAGATAATGTCAGTGTTGTATTTTTTTACGTGAAGACTTTAATTCTGACATTTCATTTAATTTAGCTACAGTCTGCACAACAGAAATTACCTGTAAAAACAAAATTTATATCAACTCAATATATGGAATAAAATCCCAACGCAAAATTTGACACATAATCTGCATCATTCTGAACAAATAATTAAAATACCCCCTTTGGCGTATTAAGTCTTTCTCTTAGTCCTTTTTTTATTAAAAAAAGTTTATCGTATTTTTTGTTTATTATTTGTATGTGTATATTGTACAAAACGACGTTTGTAATGAAAACTGTTCGACCGACTGTGACGTCACACCTCGGCAGGGTTACGCAGTCATCCAGCTGCCGCCGCCGAGGCTGTGCAGAGATACACAACGTGAACTTCAGTCGGTATTTTGTGTCTCAAACCGTATGGTGTTACTTTGTTCAGCATTTTCTATCATCATGGCCTGCGAAACTGAAAGCGATGTTTTGAAGTGCTTGGGAAACGGCTCGTACAGCCGCTCCAGAGAGAGGTAATACACACCGGGCACCTGAATGAGCTGCTTGCCGTACGCTTAGCGATCTGGTCCGCATTATTAGCGGCATTACAGCTGTCACAACATTGTGTTGCCACGGTGCTTTTTGTAACACTAACCGGTCATATTCAATTGTAACTCTATGGAGCGGAGCTGATATTCAATTTGGCTGTTTAGCTAGCGCGGTATGGCTTCATTGCGCTGTTTTGTTCAGTGATTTTGGTCTGGTTGATGCTTTTAGCTTTAGCCTGTGTCCTACTGTACGTCTCCCTCTGTATCCTTGGATGCGCCTGGATGCGGAAAGGACAGAGAAACCCTCAAACAACCAACATGTGCAAGACAGAGCTGATATTTAGCACAGCTTGATGATGTTAGCTTAAGATAACTTGAACAGATTTCAGTAACATAGCTAGCTAATAAAGACAATTGTAATAGGCCATCCCAAAATGATCCCATTAAAACATGAAGCTGTCAAACAGATTTGAGAAAACTGCTGATATTGTTAGTTTGCTAAAGATTATATTATGAAGCCTGAGATCAAAACCTTTTAATGGGATTAAATCTTTGCAGCAGTATTGCTGAGCTACTGCAATGCACATCAAAGGGTAATAAATCATTTATTTACATTTTAACCATAATAAACAATATGACTATGCAGAATTCAATTGTTTATTGTTTTAACGTAATCCTATATTATTATTAAAGAGTTCTTGTGCATTTCAAAATGTCAGTAAGTAATGACAATAATGCACTTACATATTTTGGTTTTGTGCTGCAACATCTACCCTCACAGCAACAGTTTTGTTTAGAAATAATGACGTCTATTATAGCTGACAGCAGAAAATGCATGATACAACTAAACTTGTATATAAAACATAAGGCTTGTATTAGGCTTTCTGTCTTCATATATAGATTTTGTCTGAGTCACTGTCCTGCAGATAAAGTATAAGTTTTTGCAGGCCTACACTAAGCTTTTTCCGCAAGGATTTGACTGTATTTAGCTCCATCAATTTTGTCTTTCACCGTAGCAGTGGCAGTCAAAAAAAACAGGGCAGGTTTATATCTTGCTTATTCTGTGCAGGGGACATTCTCAGTACAGTTCGGATTCATATAGGTGCCTTTGCATAAGGCCCATCACAACGTATGGATGCAGCCAATAAAGTGTCTGTTTCATTATGATATGTCACATCTGAAACATTAAATCATAGGTTCAGATAATTAGAGATCGGGAATAACTCCCAGTTTAGAGCATCTACATTTAACCTGCATTTAACCTTACAGTTTAACCTAAACAAATTTAACCTAAGCTATACGGATCTAGAAGTTAATGCTTACAGAATTGAATGAATCTTATTAATTATGCCTTTGGTAGACACTCAATCTAAGGTGGATTACAGTGCATTCAAAGTATACATCAGTATATGTGTACACTGGGAATCGAACCCATAACCTTTGCATTGCTAATGCAGTCAGTTGATCAACATGAACACTAACATTTAACTCTGGTTTTCAGTGAGGCACCAGGCTCACTGATGTAAAGTGTGGAGCATCTCTGAGCGTGCTCGGTCCACTCTGGAGCATCAGGATGAGTGGAACAGGAGAGCAGGCCGATATTTTGGCTGTGGGGAGCATGGTCCGGGAGCGATGGAGAGTGGTGAGGTTATTTTAAGTGGGACAGATTTAGCAGGCCATTTTTTAGATTGTTACAAAGTAGAATGGTAAATTAGTATAGCTGAACACCAGTAACAGGACACTAGGAAAAAAAACACACTAAGGATTATGGTGCAGGATTTGGTTTCAGTGTATTCAAATCATTACTGTTAGGTTTTTGGGGGGGGCTCAGTCAACAGATACACTGCAGGTGTCTGGAGAAATGCTGACATCAGCACAGAAAATTATACAGCATGCTGACATAATCACATGACACAGCCAAATCTCATGCCTAAATAGAACTATAATGTAACATCTGTGCTCTGTGCTTCTGTTGTTGCAGTAAAGGAGAATTGGAACAGAATTTGTTTGTTGTTCATTCCAAGTTTCTCTTGCTGTCTAGTTGAAGAAGATCGGTGGGGGTGGTTTTGGTGAAATTTATGAAGTCTTGGACCTGGTGAACCAGGTCATTGTAGCTTTGAAAGTGGAGTCCGCACAGCAACCCAAACAGGTCCTGAAGATGGAAGTAGCAGTTCTTAAAAGGCTTCAGGGTAACTCTGAATATCAACTTGCAATATCAGCATGCATGACCCTCTTTCATCAGATTGTAATTATAATCTTAAAAATGCATCTTGTTCAATGAACTGTTTTTTACACCTTGGCAGAATTAGTTTGAACATATAATTGGATTTGTATAACTTTTCTTTTGTAGGTAAAGACCACGTCTGTCGTTTTGTCGGCTGTGGACGAAATGACCGATTCAATTATGTGGTTATGGAGCTTCAGGTATGCATTCCTTTTATGAAATCATAGGAATGAGAAATCATAGAAACTCAACCTGAAGTGATGTTTGTCTGTTGACATTGAACTACAGGGAAAGAACTTGGCAGACCTTCGGCGTACCATGACACACGGCACATTCACCGTCTGCACCACACTCAGGCTGGGCCGACAAATTTTAGAAGCCATCGAGAGTATCCACTCTGTGGGCTTCCTGCACAGAGACATCAAACCAGTAAGAGTGCTTGTTGATGAGAGACAGAGTGTGCTGTCTCACAAATAGACGTTGGCCTAAAAGTGCTTTTAACCTGGATAATAATTCATGTGTTAACAGGGCCTCTATTCCATTATTTATTTTGCCTAATAGAAAAATCATCCTTAAATCAAACCTTCTCTTTTTCAAACAGTCCAACTTCGCGATGGGGCGACTAGCCAGTACGTGCCGGACCTGTTATATGCTAGATTTCGGTTTGGCGCGCCAGTTTACAAACTCATGTCAAGAAGTCCGTCCAGTAAGTAATTACAGATATTTTTTAAAACTACAGTACCAGTCAAAAGTTTGAAAAGACCTGAAACTGAAATGTTTCTTATCATCTTTAAAATCCTTTCATATGAAGACTTAAATGTTTACAATTACTATTGTAGACAAAAGTATATGTGCCAACATTTTCAATTTATGATTATTAGTAAATTACAAATTAATTAAAAACATATTTCTGAAAATGTTATATTTCATTTTTTTAGTCACATTATAATTCCCAAAGTAACATTTGTATTATTTCATAGTTTTAATGAGTTTACTATTATTCAAAAATGTGGGGAACATTTTTTTAATGTTTTTCCGAACTTTTGACTCTAACACCTCTAGTGCTATTGTAATAATTTTAATATTGTTTAATCTGTTTTTTAGCCACGTCCAGTGGCAGGATTCAGAGGAACTGTCCGTTATGCTTCAATTAATGCCCACAAGAATAAGGTAACTTATCTCATAAATCTTTTTTTTACACATTAAGACACATTCTTAGGCCAGTGGTCATGCAAATACTTCTTAACTAAAATTTTGTTTCATCCCTTGTTTTGATAAGGAAATGGGACGACATGATGACCTGTGGTCTTTATTTTATATGCTTGTGGAGTTCATGGTGGGTCAGCTTCCCTGGAGGAAAGTCAAGGACAAAGTAAGTTCTACACCGGCTATAACTTTGTATGAATAAGAGTTTGGCTGCTGTTCGTTTTAATTAACTAATCTCATCCCGGTCTTTGCTGTAAACACAGGAACAGGTGGGAAATATGAAGGAGACATACGACCATCGCCTCATGCTCAAACACCTCCCTGCAGAGTTTAGTGTTTTCCTCGACCATATCTCCAATCTGGACTACTACACTAAACCAGATTATCAGGTACTGAAATGGGCTTTTGCCAGAGTTGATGGTGAGGGTGAGCAATACTAATGAACGATGTATTGAAAATTCACAGTATATTCATGTGGATAAAATCATATAAAATCATATAAAAATCAGGCAACATACTTTAATTTGCTTTTCATTTGACTAATAATTTCCCATTTCATTACAATATATATGTACTTCTCTGTAGTTCTTATAAATTATCAACACACAATTATTGTGTTGCAGCTCCTCATGTCAGTATTTGACAACAGTATGAAGAGCTACAATGTGGTGGAGAATGACCCTTATGACTGGGAGAGAACCGATTCTGAGGACACACTTAATGTCGGAACCTTGGCAACCACAGCCCAGCAGCTGACACGTCTTACACCTGCATACTTGGGGTAGATATTAATGCAGCACACTTAGATTTTGTATAGGACATTCATATGTCAATCAATTCTCTATATAAATTAAGAACTACATTATGAAATGGTTGAACCTACTTTTCCCCCCAGTATGGCCAATGCCTCTTTGATCCCGGGCGATCTGCAGCGCGAGAACACTGAAGATGTTCTTCAAGGTGAGCGCCTTAGTGAGGCTGATAATTGCGGCCCCATCCCAACTCAGCCTGCACCTGGAGCGGATGTCTGGGAGGATGTGGAACAAAGCCGCGAGCGAAACCTCAACCACGTTCAGCCGCTAATCAGAAAGGTAGTTGGTGCAGGAGTTTAAATCATAATTTGAATGGAATGCAATGATCCAAGATACTCATGAATTCCTTGATTGTCTGATGTCAGGTGGCTAGTGAAGAGGAGCGAAGCAAAGAGGGCAACCAAAGCCCCAACAGTGGCTCCATCCAGGGGTCTCCCAGAAGGGTTTGCTCAGAGACTTTGCTCATTGACCGTGTAGCTCCTCTGCTGAGAAGGATGCGCCACAGCCACAGCATGGGCCTGGACAAAAGACTGACCCCTGAGCCTAAACCCACTATTGAACGTTTCTTAGAGGCTTAGTCAGTGTTAAACACATTCTTCTTATAAATGTCAGTTAGTCAGCTAGTTTAAGACTTCATAACCACTTCGCCTATTGTTTTTTCATCGTATAGTTTAGGGAAGCAGCGACCATGCCTGCACCAGGACAGGTCCGTGTGTCGGGTTGAACAGGGCTCTCTGGAGGACGAGGAGGGGGCAGCCAGCAGTGGTTACGTGGCCGTCAACCTCAGCGCGGTCCCTCAAGAGGGTGACTCACAGGAATGGGTCCTAGTGGAGCTTGAAGGTGGTAGTGGTTCAGCCGGCTCTAAACCTGATGAGGAGGAACGCTCAGGGATCTCGCCACGCTCTTCCAGCCCTCTTGCCCTGCCTCGCACCTGGTCTGACCCCCTGCCCCAGCGCACTAACAGTCTGAGCGGCTCAGCAGACTTCCATACAGGTGCCTGCCACACCGGACCTCCTTTTGCCAGATTACCAGGCTTGACAGGCATATCTGGCCTGACTGGACTAAGGAGACTGCCCACAATCCAGCCTGCATCAGTGGTCCACCTAAGCAGGATGCATCTTGAGCAGGTAGGTGACTCATGCTACCTTCTAAAGTAGATTTGAAACTTCACAGATGTTTCATTGCATTTCTTGGGATATAGTTGACACAAAAACTAGATCTTCATGTGCCTCTTTTTTGTTGTTGACGTGTCAAACTTTGGGTGAAGGTGGTGTTCTTTAAGTTGGTACTTTTTCAAATAATAAAAAATGTAGTTTTAGTTTTTTGCATAATCAGCAGTGTAGCAGTGACTGTTTATGGGAGCATTGCAGTGGTTTCACCGCCACAGCACCATGTCTCAGATTTTGGCCAGCAACTGCGATTTACACATTAGTTTATATCAAAACCATCAATAGACAGAGTGAATCTGACACAAAACTCCAAACACAGCCAAAATATGGGCTCTGGGGAAGTATTATATGCCTAAGCAGAGGACTGTCCAGTGAGAAAAACAGATTTTCCCTGCAGAGCTCTATAAATAATGCCTTGTCTTCTAAAACTTTTCCCATTACAGTCATCCAGTGCAGTGCTACAGTCTGTCCAGTCTCAGCAGAAGACGGTAGATGAATCTCAGCCTGACAACCCTGCAGAAAAAGAGCACAACCACGTTCCGGCTAACATAGCCCTTAAAAGCCACAATCAGCCTGTTTCCAATCTTACAGATGAAAACATTAGATCTATTAAGGCCTTTGAGAAGGATGTAGAGAGTGACTCTGGCTGTCCTGATGGAGGGCCTTCTTCAACCCCTAACCAGGGCGAAACGATCGGACACAGCGCTGACGTGGCTCCGCCGTCCCCTCGCGAACTTTCTCCAAGAGCAAGTCGCATCCCGGTCCGTGACCCGGACTCTCCGACTCGCAGGGGTTTTCCAGCTCCGCTTTCCCCATCTCTGTCGCTGTCATGCGAGCACTTTCCCTCTGCGATGCTTCGCGACAAGTTTACCTTCCCCACTGGCTGCCGCGGGTCTGACTGGCAGGGGGAGGAACCACTTTCTTTGTCATCTTCTTCAGGCCCTCTGTCAAACAAGAGTAAGATACCGAGACCCATAAGCCCCACACTCGTACCAGATCAGCTGTCTGCTCGATTTATTCCTCGACCACCGCCAGGAAAACCGCCCCTCCGTACAGATGGTGAAAACAGGTGAGAAAAGTACTGGTGTTATATTTGTGTTACTTGTGCCAATTGATGTGCCTATGTACTTAGTGTTTGAGCACTCAGAGGTGACAAATGAAGACATCATTTGTTGATATCATCATAAGTTGAAGACATCATACGTTTTCTTTAGTTGCAATAGTATCACTCAATCAAAAATTGGTAACAACTAAGCAAATACAAAAATTGTACATTCAAGAGTACTTGATTGACTTATCAGTTAATCAAGTTCACACAACGACCTAAATGCCCGTTCCTAGTGCATTTATTGTTGTGTGTTAGCTTATGTAAAATGCTAACTTTTAACAATGTAATTCTCCGCACCAGACGCAGGCGCTACCGCATTCGTGCTAGCAGCACTGGTGACGCAGATCTTCTGGACAACCTCTGTCAGCTTATGCAGGAGCGAGGTGGGCTGGCCGTCAGCTCCTCCCGTTACCAGCGCACCACCTCTTCCTCTCTGCAACGCTCGCTAAGCTCCTCCCCTTCCCGTTTTGAGGGCGGTCACAGCCAGTCACCAAGTAGCTGTTCAGTCTCCCCGCCGCCTCGAATCGGTGACCTGCGACCTGGGTCTGGGCTCTGCAACAGGGTCAGAACGGGAAGTCCTGACAGCAGACCAACAACCAAAATGAGCAAATAAAGAGAAAAACATGCCACTGATGGTGAGGATTGTCAGGATTGTATAATGGGTTCAGGAAACATTTAAAGTAGCTTTAAATGTCAGCATCAAGCCTGATGAACTGTAGCCTTTTCACAGAGGGTGTTTTGATAAGCAGAAGGATAATAAACAGGTATTTGACAGTTGAATCCTAAAACATTGGTTGTGAATACTTGAAAGCATCGTGTTTCTGTCATTTTATAAAATATTGTCATTATACTGAACTTTCCACACTAAATTTCTCTTTTTTGTAACTTTCATTACAGAATTAGCCATTGCATTTTATTTATTTTTTTATTTTTACATTCTATATAGTTTGTGCCAAATATTCGTTTTTTTGTGTTTTTATTAGTAACATGTCTGATCTTTTCCTGTCTTCTTTCCACATTCTGGTTTACATTACCTGCATCCGTCAGGTTATACATTTCAACAATATGAGGTCATCATTTCATAATTAATTTAGCTTAATCCTCAATCCCCATTTCAATCGATAGCTATCTATACATATAATATCATCTGTGTATAGATACATATGGGCCAAGCAAGCATGTGTATATATGTATTTCAGGGAATGTATGTACTGTATACTGTATCATCTATAGAATGTATTTATTTATTTATTGGATGTGTTAACTGTATCTGACAATGTAGCTTTACTACTTGCTACTGAGAACATTTGCCATCACATTAAGGGTCAGCAACCTTGCAATTGCCAAGTATAATCTCCTCCATGCCTATACTGTAATATCATACTAACAAAGTCTCTGTGAATAGTCATAACATAAAAAGAAACTTACAAACATACTGCAGTGAAACACAAAGGACCTTTAAACTGTACAAGGAACTCTTAATTCAAAACACTATAGTCTCATTAACATATAACTTCAACAATGTGTCTGTTTGATAGGTTGGGCATACAAGGCCAATGAAGATGTACAGTGAAAGGGATTATGGGTACTGACTCATTACCGCAACTTAGAATTCATTGTGTGCTGTGCAGCTAGAATAGTTGTTTTGTTCTGGTTTGTCTATTTTGTCCAGATTTACATTCAAAAGCATCCGTGTAGACCCATAATAACGGTATGATGGTGTGCATCTTATAAATTGTACATGATCTAAACTGTATATAGATATAAATATATTAAGAAAAACTCCACCTTATGCTTCATGTACTGTATTTTGCTAACAAACACATTTCAATCATGCAAAAAATGTCACCATGTTAGAATGTATATGTATTCATATTAATGGAATAAATAAGTACTCTTTAGTACATGATACCCTTGAGGTTGACAGTTTATTTAGACAAAGCATACAAAATTATTTTATTATTGCATTAACACTAAAAATACAGCAAGTTGTTATACAAAGTACTTTAATGTACATATTAAAAATGAGAAGCAGTTATTCTTGCGTGCATCATTTTAAGCATTTAAGCATCTAATTCAAACGTGTCCTTTGTTTATCCATTGTTCATAAGTGCAACAGAGTGATAAGGATGTAAGTCTGCCTGTATTTGTAACACAATGTTAATCCACTTAAACCTAATCTAGTACATAACTTCCACCAATCAGGTTAAAGAAAGTTAATCATCAAGGACGATCATGAGACGAACACAAACTTAGGGAACAATGGTTCCTAATGAAGTTCAATGAATGACCTTTCAAACTCATGCACATTTTTGAGTACTGTATACCTGGATGCCACTAGGAACAATTCGATTCTAGCAATATATTCTCCTGGAGGTATACATAACATCTATGCTGTTCTCCAGTACTTGGCGTATATAAAACTCTGCATGTGTCATGGCTCTCTTAAAACATGCATCACATGCTCTTTACTATGAAAGCGTTTTCCTGTCTCTACATCTGTGAAAAGGTTCTAGAACAGATGCGCTGTTTGCCTGGGATCGTCTGGAAGCACACTGATGGAATCCTCTGCCTTTCCACACAACATACACAACATTGTGTATTCCTGAAAACAATCACAATTACACAGTTTGTAATTATTACAAGTTCTCAACTGGTAGGTCACAAGCCCAAAATTGGTCACAGCTCTGATACAGTGTAGTTGCATTTAGTTGTATATGTATTTTATGCACATGTATATGTCACTTGTTAGGCTAGCCAAATAAGACATATAAAAGTATAGTTAATCCTAAAATAATAGATTATATTTACGTTTTTTTTACCAAACCCAATCATGTTCAGAAAAGAAGTTTATCTGAAGTTTTTTTAAGAAGTTTATTTATTTTTTTCTCACCTGATAGTCATCCACCACAGTAAACGTGTATTCATGTCTGGCTATCACATGATCGCAGTTCTTGCACATATCTAAGAAAAAGCCAAACGTTCCTCATGTTTCAAATGTTCGTACAAGGTATTTCGTAAGACATTTACATTTTATTCTGTGATATTACTCACGCAGGTAGGTAACAATCTCCTCCTCATTTTCATTCACCATCGTCTTGTCACTGATCAGCACAAAGTCTCGCTGGTGACAGTTTGCGCATCCAAGAAAATTCATGAGATATGAACCATTTTCCAGACAGGTATTACCCTGTCATTCAACACACGAAAAGCAAACAAATAAACATTAGATCTATAGTTACAATCAAAATATAATGGTATTCGTTACTATAATTTGACCACAATGAGTTAGTTAAACAATCTTATCCAATCTGACAACAAAACTGGGGCCATATACATGCAATAATGTAAAATAAGCTATCAAATGTTTTAAAACTAAACTGTCAACCACAAACGCCATTAAAGGAGCACATAATTAACTATAAGGATTCGCCCAAGATGTGGCAGACACATATGGTAGAAAACTCACCCTATCAGGATACTGTTTCTGCACACAACCAGCACACATTTCGAAACAGACAAAAATAAAAATACAGTAAAAATTACAATCCTAATTCGATCTGCTTCCGCGTTCGTCTTCTTCGCTGGGTTGCCTGTACAACGTCTTGCAGTGTAGGAGCCCCCAGCGGTGAGATTGGGGATAACAACTGATAGCGGTGAAGCGCCAGCTGCTCGGATTGTGTCATTTATTTGTGTAATTTATTCTCAACTTTGTGAAGCTTCTTTTAATTATTTTTAATAAAATGACTTGTTTAAACGTTGAGCTGTGTAATGGAAGCATGTTGGCCCTGGCCGTCACAAATACATGATTGTTATTCTAAACATGAACAGATGAAGATAAAACACTATAGTGTTCAGTTTGATGGTTAGCTCAGAGACCTTTGTGTCCAAAGAGATCAGTCAATGTCAGCTTGTCAACATAATGTAAATTATTTATGGGAATGTAAATTTTGTACCATTTTGTGCTGTTTTTAGTGTTCTTTGTGTATTTATTAAGACATCACGTAGAATTAAAAAAAATGGGCAAAGCAATTTGTTTCATAAAAGTGACGTATTTGTCAGGTATGGTAACTTATACTTAAAATCTGACCTCTGCTTAAAATCTGAGTTATTACTGCTCAAGGGCACCTCAGTCGTTTCCTGCCAGTATTAGGTATTGACCCTGTGACCTTTGAGTTACAAGTCTGACTCCATTACACCATGACTGCCCACCTCCAGACCACAACTGACCTAGTTGATTTATTTATTATTAACAGCACCATATAAACAGTAAACAAAGACTAAAACAGTTCTGTGTAAACTGAATGTCGATTTATGACATGAAAGTTTTATACATTTAAATAACAGCATTTTATTAAATGACATGTCACATTATAGGGATAGTCAACCCGATTATTGTTTCACATGACCAGAATACAAAAATGGATGCACAAAGTGATTTAAAACAGTCCAGGGTAGCATCGAATAAGCCATGAGGGTCCATCCTGTAGCTCAAAAAATAGGTTTTCTCCATCCCACATTCAGGAATTTAATAATTTTCCAAATTCAGTACGCTAGTTGCATTCTCTCACCAAGAAAAAAGGCCAATGATACAGTTATCACATAATTTTTCTGTGGTGCTTCACTGACTAGAGTTGAGTTGGATGATGTCACATCTGTGCTTGTTTAGGCGTACATGGTCAGCTGAAGCCACTGCACGCATAACACAACAAAACAGGAACATGTTAGCAAGACCAACAGACTGCAGTGATCAGTATATAACATAATATTTATTAAAACGTATGCCTTTACCTCAAAAACATTGAGCTTGATAATACCATCCCCATCTTTGTCAAAAGCTCTAAATGCCCCTGTAAAAGAATTCAAGTCTCTTTAAGCTACAGCAGTTGAAAAAGTAAAGGCTGTCCAGTCTTAACTTCTTCCAGAACTTCCAGACACAAAAGATCATCAGTTAAATGTACTTACTAAACATTCCCTCGAGACGCACTAAGCAGCTAATGTAGCTGTCAAAATCCAGCTCCACGTGTTCGTTAGCATAGCGCATGGCAATGATGTCATAGAGCTGATTGTTGAGTTGAAAACCTGAAGCACAAAAACATCACAGTTTTCAGGCCCCTGAGAGTTCAGTCTCCCATAGCAGATAACAGATCTGACCATCTCACCTGCATCCGTCAGAGCATTTCTCATCTCAAAACTGCTGATTTTACTGGATTTATCTCTGTCATACTGTGTAAACACCAGCTGCAAATAACAACGGAACAAATAAGAACATACTTTATTTTTGCTTAAGTTTACTTTGATAATATTGACATACCTTCCACTGTTTAATCTTGTTCCATAAGTGCTTGAATTCTTGCAGATTTAGATGACCTGTTCCATCCGTCTAAAGTGTTGTAGTTAAGATAATAGAGTTGTCAAATCAATAAGAGCTTTACAAGGGATCCAGGCCACCAGGGGGTGCCACCCACTGTAGAATGAGAGAGTAAGTCATCTCACTTGAAACTTTTTGTCATTTGTTTGTTAATTTGCTTAGTTCAGCATTCTAGTAAAGGATACATCCATGAGTGCAATCATACTTCTGCAGCTCTCCAGACTGAAACCTTCCGTTTTTAGCTCTTTATCTGATATAAAGATAAGAGACATTAATAATACTTTACAAATATACAGAAAACGCAAAGCAGGAGTAGAAAAGAAAATTCCCCTCACGTCTAGCAATCACCCTGTTAAGGACAGTCCTGAGTTCATTGGCATTGATCTGCATGTCCTGACAAGAGCAAAAGAGTCATAAGTGTGTCGTCATTACTTGAGGGGAATTTAGAGGAATTTTAAGTGATGTGAATCCACTCACTTGTCCAGCGATCTGCTGAAAAATGGCCCTGAACTGCTTCTCCTCTTCAGTCTCCTCCTCAAGAGGCTTAAAGATCTGAATGGGAGAAATAATTATGATTTTTTTTTTTACATATTAAACTTTGCTTTACAGGGCATTTAAATATGTGTACATGTTCCTTTAAATATAATATAATATATAATACATTAGATACAATGAGTATTTGTATAGTTTTCTCTTTAATATGAATATAAAACAATATAAAAATATACATTTATTATAAATATAAAACATTTTATGGCATGGAATGCTGCATGTGTTTAAAGGAAAAATCTGTCTCATTTGCATATTTACATACCTTGATTTTCTTTTTGCCATCTGTTTCCTGGTATAAGAAATAAAACATGTTAGAAATAAAAATATCTGTTGTGGTGTTTATGGAGAAAAACATATTGCTATAAATAACGGTTGACATTCTGTCAAAACACTGTGTTTGGGTGTAATGTTGCTGTTATAGGCTGCTTTGTATTACAAAAATTCATATTTAAGAAACCAGTTGTTATAATAATTCACTTATTTAAACAAGTATAGAGAGAGAGTGACATATTATGGATGCCACAGAACAAGATAGACAGACAGACACAGGTGTTGACTCACCACAGACCCCGCCTCAATTTCTGCATCTATAACCCTGGGAGGAAACATGCAGCTGTCAGCTAAATGTATATACAGGTCAGGAGTTCATTTAAAAGCATGCTTCACTGTAGCATGTGAAACAAGTGCCTCAATGGGAAACATTCTAATCACTTCAAAGGTCATTAACAGATAGACAGAGATAGTAACAGATGATAGTGCAAATACATTAAAAAACGAATGTGTAAAAGTATATAAATACATTTATATACATTAAGTAACTTTTTTTACATAATACCTACCACATAATATACCAATAACACAAACATTATTTAATCGATTTCTAATAATATTTAATCGATTTTTTTAATCGAAAAGATCCCAACTGTTCTTTATCATTACTAAATTACAGCTTTTGACCAATCAGCATCCAGGACTGGAAAATAATTTAAATAACCAATGAAATTGCTCTCTCTGAATGAAGTGACTGAATGAGAGTTTTACTCACTCTGAGGTGCTCCTGCTCTCAGAAAAGACCCGCAGAAGAAACTCGCTCTCCTTGTGAGGGTCAAAGGTGGATGGAATGATGACATACTCTCCTGGACTCAGGCAGAAACGCTCTGTGACCTCCCGGATGTTGACGTAAGACTTGCTGCGAGCTTTGGAGGCGTTATAAATGAAGAAATCCTTTGGTAGCTGTTGTTGGTTGCCTTTCATCTACAATTAATAAAAAAACGGTTGTTTACTACAGGCAGCCTATTTGCTGAGTCAAAGTAAAGTAGAAGTATTTTGTGGAATAATATGGAAGCTTTAAATTTATAATAAAATGGCAGTAGTTAAAAATACATACCTCCTTAGGAACCTGGTCAAGACAGAGTAGAAGTAGAAGTTGAAATGAATCAGCAGCAATTCATTAAAAATCATTAAAAAACTTCTTTAAAAAAGTATATAAAAAAGTAGGATACATTTTTAATTAATTCACCTAATTAATATTACACCTAAAATTGCTCATAAATGCTGCCATGCATCATTATATATATATATATATATATATATATTCATACTATATACCTCGTAGATGGCGAACCCAATGTTGTGTAGGGTGGCACCTGTGCAGCGCTCTCTGCGCCTGTCCTTCTGCATTAGTGCCACCACCACAGTGCAGGTTTTCGCTTTAGCATCTGCCTCCAGAAGAATTAGACGGTACTGAGGGTTCGTCCAATATGTATCTTGAACAGAAAGGTACAGTTGTGACAAATTAAGCATTTTAATGTTAAAAATTGGTATATACTCCTTGCCTGTGGAGGGTTTCAAGATAGTGATTCTAGATACCTGGAAAGTTCCTGCAGCCTCCAGCAGAGCAGCCTCTCACCCATCGGCCCTCGTGTGCGGTCACGTTCCACTTCAACATCTGGTCATCCTGCAGGGTGTCTGGAGTCAGATTACAGATCTCCAGTTTGGTGAAGTTCTTCTGAAAGTCCTCAAAACACATCCTTGAGTGAAGAGCAAGAAGAATGTGCAGAATTATAAGAGAGCTTGGCAGTTATTTAGTTTTAGTTTCATTTGTGTTTCACGTTATACAAGTGTTATACACAAGAGATGATATTTCAAACAGAATTAGAAATTCTCAGTGTATTATGAATAGTGCGTTTGAGTCTTTCTGCAAGTCTTTCTGGTCTTATGAATCTGTAACGGTACTAACCAGAACTCTCCTTGCTCAGTGGGGCGCAGTCTCTCTTTGTCTTGCTCAGAGGTAGCTAGTTGAGCCCAGTCATTAGACTTACAGGCGGGAGGGGGGTTAACTCCCCATGGGTCTCGTACACGAACGATACGAATCTTTAGGTCCTTTCCATCCTTTCGTTTACCCTAAGTAGAAGTTTTTTGATTGGGTTTTTCTAAACCATAATCAATACTGTCGAAAGTTTTGTCATAATCAAATTCATGACAGCCCCACCTGCTCAACTCCAGTGACTGAGTACGCATGACCTCTCACGAGTCCAGATGCAGTTTTAGTCATCTGAGCAGTTGGAACTAAAGTCTATAAAGGAGAAGCCAAAAAAAAAGTTAAGAAAAGAAAATGGAAAAAAAATAAAAATAAAAAACGTTTATCAACTGGTTTACATTTCTAAACAGCATTCAGTTACAATAAAAATTTTCGTACATCTATGGCGCAGCCCATGAGAGATCCTCTCTCTAAAGCTTTCCTCATGATATTGTACAACTCCTTCGGTGCCTCTGTAATCTCATAGAACTCGGTTACTCCTCCAGTGAAGTCCTCCATGGCCTCCAAGGTGTTTCCTCCTTTTAAAGCCTCATAAGAACCATGTAACCTGGGTCCCGTAAGTCAAACCATCAAATTCAGCATTAGGACTGATCTTTGGTACCAGTTAAAGATCTTTAGATACTATAACATACTGTAAGTAAAAAAAGGAAATCAATAAACTTACTTTGCGTACGCCTTCTCCAGAAGAGCACTCCAAAATTCATTCTTCTGTCCAGACCTGGTGAACACCAGCTGGTTTTTGTACGTTGGCAGTCGATCATCTACAACCACATCCAGCCACTCACCATAACGCCAGAACTAGAAGAATAAGCAAAAAGGGTTAAGCTAAATCTCATCTCTGAAATCCATCTAAAAGCCACTTACATGTTTTAAATGTGTTAATTAGTTTATTAAACATTGGATTGTGTCTATCCAGAAGATCCAGTTGTGGTGTTCATACCTGGAAATGGAAAATGCCTGCATAGCTTTCAGTGAAGTTCTGGTCATGAGGAACAACTCTTTGCAGCAGTGTGTTGTTCAGTGTCAGGCAAGCTATGGCAGCCAGCAGCCAGCAGTCTCCTACAGAGGTTAATAAACACATGCAAAATAAAGTTTTACTATGGCAGAGAATCATCAGTACACTGGAATACTCAATTCTGATTGGTCAATTGTTCCATCTAGCAGTTTCAGTTCTTGATGCTGATTGGTTACCAGTAGTGATTATAATCAAATATTTAATCTCAAATCAATGTTTTAAGCTGAATTATTTACTTTAATAAATAGCTTAATGTATAGTCAGTCAGTAGTTCACCCTGTTCAATACAAAATATCTGGGTTTATTTTTGTTATAATGACCGGCTGACTATACATTATCCTTTACATACCTCTTGTAAAATGTAAATATCATGCATTGCAAGTCTATCTTTACACACCTATAATTCACTTCTAAAGACATGTACTGTAGATGACTTTTCAACCTTTCATATAGACTATAGTGCAGCACAAAGCACCAGCATAGAGATCAGATTCCCTCTATCCCATCTATAAATGCACTCATTGATCCAGGTATAAAAGTATACAATGAAGCGGCATATAAAGCACACTCTTCATTCTCATTACATAAACAGAAAGCTCTTCACAGGTGGTGGACCGTGGCACTGGCAATGCTAGGATTCAATTTCAGGGTTCAATTTCCAGAAAGCACGTACAGATCAGATATACTGTACTGTGACTGCACTATATGCTGCTATAAAGCCATCTGACAAATGCATAAAATGCATGTGAGATATACATAAATATACTCTACAGAACTTAAGGGTATACAAACGTCATCATTTTTTGGTCTCACAAGGATCAGCCTTTTTTTTTAGGGTCTCTCTTCAGACTGACTTGAGCTGTGTATGTCCATCCGACTGTCCGGCTTGTGTTAAATGCAATCCAGATAAAGTTGGTTTGTATATCTCAGAAGGTAACTACATTAGGTACATTTAAACTCTTGTAAATTATTTGATTCACAGATAGGGAGATAACCAATCAGTGCCATGTGTTTTGTTTTGCTAGAAATGACGTATCTTTCCACTTTCCTACCCAAGTCTCCTTGGCAGATATCTGTCCTGTTGGCTCCCCCAAGAATGAATTGTGGATTGCTACATATTTCCTGTTTAGAAAAGAGAGACACTTTAGAATTATTATGGCAATACATTGTTCTTGTGTAACGAACATTTATTTTACATCATGGTAGTTTTGTTAGACTTACAAAAGACCATTAATATGTTTTTGATAAAGATTTCAACACCACAGCCATTCAGCAGCTGTCCTGAGTGAGAATATTTGTTGGCAAAGCTTTACAAGCTGCACTGTGTACATCAGGGTAAGATAATGTAAAGTATGTTTGCCCACTAAGACACATTCTCCTTCTCATTATATTTAAAGTGTCAGTAAACACATACGAATTGCTTGACTGTTTGGTTGAAACACCATCCAAAAATTGTTTGACTGACTACAGACTTCACAGGCTTATAAAATGGATGCGGTAACCTGATTCTAAACAGTGACAAACCCAGGCACGATACAGCAGTATCATTATACAAGCAAAGCTTGTAAACTTAAGAGTCACACATAAAATAGGTCAGGTTTATAGTTCTCTGAGAACTAACAATTTTTAACACTGCAATTTTTAACATAAAGTGCTTTTTCTTTCCACGTATGTGCGATACACAGGAACTATCCAATGGCATGTCAGAAAGTATTAGGTTTTATATATATATATATTGGAGACAGTTTCTGCAAATACATTCACCTTTATGTAACAAAATGTCTTAAGTTTAAATTTGCCTCCTTTGGTGCAGTAAATATATGCAGTCATATATCAGTCAGTATATGCCTCAATATGAATAATACAATACAATAACTAGCTCTTTTTTTAATTTTGAGTTATCTTAGGCAGCTGAGCTCTCTGGTTGTCAATTTTTCTCTTTATAATTGTTTCTCAGTGCCCAGAATAAATAACCCCATTTAAAAAACGCAAAAACACCAATTACCATCCAATATATCTCTATGTACTCTGTAAAATAGATATGCAAGAGTAATGTAAAAATAACAGCCATAAGAAAATTTCAGAATGGTGAGGATGAGAAAACAGCCATAGTTCACAGCCACTGACAGAAATCCATTATCAGGTTTTTGATACAGCAGAGCTCTGCTTTATAAATCACTGACACACAGAATGGCATGAGCTGGCACTTCAGCTGTTTGAGACTCTAGAGAGTGTTAAACTTCAGCCATGCCCTCAACACATGCACTGCAGGATCACTGCCACATTCTCCTGACACGCCTGCAGGAATTCTCATCTGAAGCCTTTTCAGATAGAAAGAGAAGTGGAACAGAATTCAGTTGCTTAGATGTGTAATTGGGTAAAACTGGATATAGACTCAGATTGTTCACATTGTAAAATATAAAACTGATTGCACAAAATAAAATATTACTTTTTATTAATACTTTTAAATCAGATAATATGTAAATATATAAAATAAGGATAACAGAAATGGGAAATCGTGGCATGAAATAATGTAATGAAAAAAATGCAACATTAAGATATTGGAGAATACATATAATCAACACACTGTAAATGAGACATTAAATGTATGAGAAGAATATTTCTTGCAGTGCAGAAGATACTGGTCTCACACACTGCCACCTCATGGTAACTCACTCACCGATGGACGCTTCCATTCCAACTTTAGAGGGAACTTTTCATTGTAAAACAGAGAAGAGTTCTCAGCCGGAAACAGCGGGTCTTCAAACAACACCTTCTTGCTCGCATATTTATCTCTGAGCTCCTGAAAGTCCTTGAGGCGTCTGGCATCCTTAACGGCTTCGTTGCGGCTCAAAATGGCCGAATATGTGTTGCTAGGAGCAGCAAAATACGTTGTTCCATCGGTGCCAATAATCTGCGGAGCAGCTTCAGTTGTTTGGACAGATGTTTCTGAAACCTTTCCATCTCCCATATTGTCCTCTATGGTTGATGATAGTAGATGACAAAAGTAAAAATTTTAGGCTGAGTTTCAATCCAACAGGTTGAGGTAACTTAATTCACCCAGATGATCTGCCAAGTCCTTCTTCCAGTCCTCAGTTCCTTTATATTCTTGAGGAGACACACCCCCCAGTCATGTACACAAATGAGCATTCATGTTAATGTTCACACACACGTTCACATGCACCCATATGCTTACATGCACACTTACACCCATTCTACATTTAGCCTTTCCTCTTAGAAGCTAATTCTATTTATAGACCTCCTAAAGGGACATGAGGGTTTCTCTCTTTCTGTTTAACGGTGGCCTGCTTTCCAGCTGACCTCAGACATTTTCAATGCGGGTGATGGGAGTAACAGAGGTCCTGTCAAAGACTGAAAAGTAAAACCTTGGAATGCATTTCCATGAAACAATCAAAATTCATATTTCCCCAAAGGTCAACACATCAGCAAGTGTTAAATGAAGCAATAAGCCCCAAGATGCCATGGTTTACAGTGAATTTACAGGGCTTATTTTTGTAAAATTGTTATTACATACACATCTGTATAGTACATCTGCAAGATCTGATCAAATACAGTGATATAGTGAAACACAGTGATATTGTAATGAATATATAATGATATTGGTCTATTGGAGAATAACCTTTAATAAGCTTTATATAACCAATAAACTTTTATTAAAAGTATACAAAATAAATAAAAATATTTATAAAAATAAAATAAAAATAAGTAAAAAAAATTATATGTATCAAAGAAGTTCGGAAATACAAACTTGAAATAACATATTAAGTTAATTGAGGTCTTAATAGAAAAGGTGTAAAGAGGTACTTGATGTAAATACATTATGCATCATATAATCAAATCAATATAGGAAAAGAAATAAGAAATAGTTTGTATACTATTTGTCGTCACTGTTATTTTTTTACACACAGGGTTAAATCACGAGAAGTTCAGAGGCAGAATAATTTCCTCCAGCAGGCGTCGCTGTGTGATCTTGGCTCTGATTTACATTCATTTGATAAACGACAGTGTGGAGGTTCTGGCAGGAATAAAGCAACAGCGCACCTCAGCACTCACAACTGTCGCTATTTATCAGTATCTCCCTTTAAGTTGTCGATATATATTCATTTAATTGTTTCTTTGAATCTTTTCGACTTTAAGTTATTTGGAAGGAGACGAGTCACTCTGTGAAGAACGAATATCCGGGAGTGTAGCTTCTGCTGCGGCTATCCGACAAACCACATCAAATCTGCCAGCCAGTTCGTTTCCGTTTTCGGTGATCTTGT
This sequence comes from Ambastaia sidthimunki, assembly GCA_036877625.1. Taxonomy (NCBI): domain Eukaryota; kingdom Metazoa; phylum Chordata; class Actinopteri; order Cypriniformes; family Botiidae; genus Ambastaia; species Ambastaia sidthimunki. The sequence continues at coordinate 2,720 of JAZGTK010001580.1, read as the reverse complement.
TTCAGTCAAGCCTTAAAACCGTGAGCCGTTTACTACTTTTTTTTGTTTTTTACTATAGGCCATATTGTCATAGAATAGCTGTTTCTCCATATATACATCGAATCAGTTGTTATATCGAAGGCCGCACAGCTATACTGTCTGCTAGCGTGAATCGGTTAAATACGAAAACAGTTATTTTCGTATTTGTATCTTAATTATTGGTATTTTTATTGACTTCTTGTATCACTGAGAGCTCATACGAGGACATTTATCACTCGAGGATTTAATGTTTTCATCTTTTTCTGAGGACTTTCTACCTCTGTGTTGATACAGTGGAGCTAGTGACTTAGCTGCTTCCGGCGAGCTGGAGATACCGCACATCTCAGGATAAACTCAAGTAAGATTGTACATTTTTTGGGGGACATTATGGCTTATTTGTTTGCTTTTCTTTATACTATTACGATAATGCAGTCGTTTAAATCGTGTGTTTTAACACGGCACTGTTGTCGGGGTTGAATTGAGGACAGCCTGTTAGACAACCCGCAGAAAACATAATGTAAACATCACTAAACCAGATATCTGCTTATATATCTGCTTAAACCAGATATCAACTTTCAACGTCGCATCAGTTTGTTTATTGTTGTTTTGGAGGCAAGTAAAAAGCTTAGTGTTTAACTTGGAACTGAAACTGACACAGTGACACCCAGTTTACACTTGCTGTATAAGCAGATAGCTGTATTTCCTGACGCTGTTCCCATTTATCTTACATCTGAACTTTTTAAATGCAGTATATGAAAGTGTGTCTGTGTGAGAGTTTATTTACATTAGTTGGTTCTTATGTCTTTTTATATTGGAGTAAAATTCAAGTAAAAATTCAGTAAAATCACGTAAAATTCATGATAATGATTGTGAATCAGATATCCATGTTCTTTACATTAGGTTTTCATTTACAGTTAGCATGAAATGCCATATCTGTTTTTGCATAAATGCTTGAATGATACATGAATGAGCTAAAGTTTTTTTTTAAACAATTAAGTATTGAAATAGTTATCATTTTAAGTGTATTCGGAACAACGTTTTTTTGACGTATGACTTCTAATTGTTTTGCAGCTCTTTGCCTCCTGCCTTTGAGGTTGAGCCAGGCTTTATATTTGTGACGGTTCAGGTCAGGGCTGTCAGTGATCAGTCAGTGATGTCGGAAGAGGGCAAACAGACCACCACACCCGCCCCAGCATCCACAATGGATGCGAAGACTGATACCGCAGCCTCACCACCTCCCGCTCAGGGGGTCTCCTCGGTGTCTCCCCCAGTGTCCACTGTAACGCAGTCTGCACCACCCGCCACTGAGGATGAAGAGGAGGAGAGCGAAGATGAATCTGAGATTCTGGAGGAAAGCCCCTGTGGACGCTGGCAGAAACGGAGAGAGGAGGTAGAGCTGTAAATAAGTCTCGTACTACGGTGTTGCTGTAGCTCAACTGGTCGAGCATTGCGTTAGCAGCGCAAAGGTTGTGTGTTCGATCCCAGGGAATACAAGTACTGATAAAAATGTATACCTTGAATTCACTGTAAGTCGCTTTGGATAAAAGCGTCTGCCATAAGATACAAGATTCGTAACTGTTGGAAATCAGATGGATTCTGTTTTAAAAGTATTTTGAACAGGCTTTGTGTCCCGCAGGTAAACCAGCGCAACGTACCAGGAATCGACAACGCTTACCTTGCCATGGACACGGAGGAGGGTGTGGAAGTGGTTTGGAATGAGGTCATGTTCTCCGAGCGGAAGAACTTCAAACTACAGGAGGTAGATCTGCAAACGTTTCCTGCTTTGCTTTTTAATGAGAAGGATTTGCTTGGACAGGTGGTCATGTGGTCAGTTTAACTGATGCGTATTGGATGGTGACCGAATATTTACTCATTCAAATGACCTTTAACTTTGTTGTTATTAAAAGCACGGCATATTAATAAGCATTAATAAGAATTCAAACCTAATTTGCTCCAGGCTTGGAGAACATAGATGAGTGTGCAAACAAAGAACAAGTCATAATTACTCATCTTACAGGTTGTAACCCATATGAATTAACTGGTGGTGTGTGTTGATCTAAACAACAGACATGACATTGTTTCAGTGAGGTCCTATTAAACGTTTTTTTGAACGTTTTATTTAAACACTCCTGCCTATTATGAACGTTCTCAGTTGATTTTTATTTCCATACCTGGCAACATCAACACTGTTACTTCCTGTATTTTTGATTACTTATAAGGAAAGCTATGAAACTGGATTACCAGTGATTATCTTCCCATTATGAGTGATAGGGCAGTACGAATGCTTCAGAGAATGAGTGTGCTTGCTTACTTTTCCTGGGTGTAAGCTTCTTAAACAAAGTGATCTGACCTGTTAGAAGCCAAGCCTGTATGGAAACTGCATTCTGCCCCAGAGCCTTCAGCCACTAATGAAAAGAATTCTAAGACAAACATCCTCAATTGTTATGTAACTCTGTGTGGTTATGTATCTCTTGAGTGTTCAAATTGAAAAAGGTCATTCTGCTTTTCTCCAATAAAGCTTCTCTCTGGCATCGCCTGTAAGCGTTGTTTAATCAAGTTCTATTCATTAATGGCTGGCATAGAGGCATTAACAGCCATCTGTTTGGCCAGTCCGCATACTTCACCCCCTCGCTTGGCAAACTATTGAACGATGGAATTCAATAAGTAATTTTTAAGGTTGTTTTTGACAGGTTTTGCATTGC